>CM034051.1:5366983-5606342 GCA_019804595.1 Bruguiera parviflora
CTCTCTCTCTCTCTCTCTCTCTCTCTCTCTCTCAAGTCAGCTTCAAGTTCTTCTTGCGAGTTTTAATCTTTTGCTATCACGGTGGCTTCTGTTCTGGGTTTTGCCTGAAAGTACTCTGTAACCTTGTTCTTACCGCTTCCTCGGCATTCTGTTGAAAGAAAGCAAAAGAAATGATCGTGGACAAGGGAATTGAAGAGGCCAAGGACCAGTTTCCCGTTGGCTTGCGGGTCTTGGCCGTTGACGATGACCCAACTTGCCTCTTAATGCTAGAAACTCTGCTTCGTCGATGCCAATATCAAGGTCTTCCCCTGTCTGTCTCTCTGTTTCTGTCTTTTTGTTATGTCTCCTTGACTTCCTCGCAGGTTTTTGTAAATGTTCTTTTTTTTTTTGTTTTTTTCAATTTTTGTTATTTTCTTGACCGTATGGTTTGTCCTTCAGTTTTACTAGTTTCAGATACTGATTTGGTAATTTTGCTTGTGTGCGTTATTTTTTTCATCAAATTAAGTACATATTGCGTCTCGATTTTGCTCCTCCATTTTCTCAGTAAAAAATAATAATAAATAAATAACTATTCTCTTTCCTTTAGGAGATGGGGTCTTAAGATTGGATTTGCTCTCTGCTCCAACCAGATTCTCATCCTCCTTATTAGAATAAAGTTTTAATTTCCTTCTCTAGAATTACATAATTTACCTTTTACTAGATTGATTAACCATGCATTATTTTCTCCTCAGTTCTTTGGAGTTTGAGTTTTTATTCTTTTTATAAATCCCTCTCTAAAGTTAACAAGAGCATAACAGATTTGTATACTATATCCATGTTTTCAGGCCTGTTAATTTCTGGAATTATTCTAAGTAATTTTTTGGTTGAGTTATTACTATGGTTTAACTTTGTTTCCCCTTTGGTATGTCACTGTGTGTGTGACTATTTTTCTGTTAGGTTTGGGGGACAGTGGGGGGTGGTTGCTCTGCAGTTTGCACTCATGGATTTTCACGAGTTGCTTTTTGGTTCTATGCGTTCTATCTGGATTGTGCAGTTACTACGACAAGTCATGCAGTCGCAGCCCTGAAGATGTTGAGAGATAACAAGAACAAGTTTGATCTGGTCATCAGCGATGTTCACATGCCAGACATGGATGGTTTTAAGTTGCTTGAGCATGTCGGGCTTGAGATGGACCTACCTGTCATAAGTGAGCCTACAAACCAGACATGGTCTTCTTATTCTCTTTCGGTTTAAAAGTTTGAAAGAAAAGTTTTATTAGATATACTAAATTTATTTACATTCGTAATCTCTGAATTATAAATAATTTTTGATATTGAATTTTGTCCTATTTCAAGTTTTCTTACATTCATAACATATATCGGTTCTTGGTACTTGTCTGATTAAAACCCATTATGAGATTCATTCCAGAGATGGAAATTACAACCCGGTTATTGTTGGTTTAATAACTTGCTTGAGCACCACGTTGCATCTTCTACTTGCTCGAACAGGTTCTGACCCTGATTGAATAATATTAAATTGTAGTGTTGTCAGCAAATAGTGATCCAAAGCTTGTCATGAAGGGGATTACTCATGGAGCTTGTGATTACTTGCTGAAGCCTGTTCGAATGGAAGAGCTAAAGACCATTTGGCAACATGTAATTAGGAGGAAGAAATTCGATAACAAGGACCGAGATGGCTTGGACAATAAAGGCAAGCCTCAACATGGAGGTGGCGATGTCCCACCTGACCCAAAGTTCAACAAAAAAAGGAAGGACCAGAATGAAGATGATGATGAGAATTGTGATGAAGATAGACATGAAAGTGAGGATCCAGCCACCCAAAAGAAGCCTCGGGTGGTTTGGTCAGTTGAATTGCATCGCAAGTTTGTAGCAGCTGTTAATCAGTTGGGGATTGAGAGTATGTCATTTGTCTTCATCTTCTACTAGTGCTTTGAAATGTCAAATTGTTGTCATGGGGTGTATAATTAATGTATGTAATTCTGTTTTTGTGTGTGTGTGTGTGCACATGCACAAGCACATCTGCATGTTTGTGCTTGCAGACATTTGAACATCTGTGTATGCTTGCATTTTCATGTATGTTTCACCATTACTCCTACCCATGCATGTATCTACTTAATATAGCAGTTTTATTTGGTTTCTAGCATTTTTCAATGTTATGTGGTTCAATTTTCCATCATTAGAGACTTTCAACAATTTATCTGATCCAAAAGGTAGTTGAACTGGTAATTGAGTGGTTAATAGTAAATCAAATTATGGATAGGCTTTTGTTTTGCATCAGTTTCTAATCTTATATATCTCCTTTTCCTGATGCAGAGGCAGTACCTAAGAAGATTCTTGAGTTGATGAACGTGGAAAAGCTTACTAGAGAAAATGTGGCCAGCCATCTTCAGGCATGTGGTGTTAACTCTCTTGCAGAAGTTCAAACATTATCACATGAGAAGCTAATTATATCGTTCTTTGGTTGTAGAAATATAGGCTTTTCCTTAAAAGGATCAGTACTGTGTCCAACCAGCATGCCAATATGGTGGCAGCTTTACGCAGTGAGGATGCTTCTTATTTGCATGCGGGTTCAATTAATGGAATTGGATTCCACAACTTGGCAGGACCTGGGCAGTATCAAAATACAGCTTTCACATCTCTCCCACATGGGGGGATACTGGGTAGGATGAATTCTCCAGCTGTTCTTGGTATGCATGGCCTTCCTTCTCTAGGAGTGACTCAAGCAGGGCATGTACAAACCACCGGTCAATTCTCTAATAGTCAGAGTCAATTCCAGCCTAATATGCAAACTGGAAATGCTGTTAATTTACTTCAAAGGTTGCCATTCACATTAGAACTTGATCAAATACAACCTGGCAAGGGTGTTGACTACACTCGGGAACTTCCCAACAATATTGATAGTAGAAACACTTTCCCCATTTCAGATGGCTTTCCAGATAAAAAGGCAATGGTTGGAAGCTCAAACAGTCCTTTTCTGGGTGCTTCAAATAAAGCAGTAATTTCAGAAGGACATCCTGAAAGTGATCCAGGTGACCACAAATTTGGAAAGCAATCTTCTCTTACAATGGCTTCCTTAGATACAGGGTTTTCTTCACCTTTTCTGGATCATGGCCGATGCTCTAACAGCTGGTCAAGTGCTGTTCAGTCCACCACTGTCCAATCAAGTTCTTTTACATCAAGTGAACACTTTAAACAGGCTAACTTGCATCCCAGTAACATTGGAGACGGCATATCGAGATTGGCCTTGCAAAATGGGACTAATAATTGTGATGTTTCTACTGTTTCTGCGTTGCCCGTTCATGTGCAGGAGGACTCTAAAACAAATTTTCAATACGAAGTAGCTTCAGCTAGCAGCAATGCTAGACAGATGATAAGTAATGCCTCACAAGTTTGGGATGACCTGAGACAAGATGCCTCTTACCTCTCAAATGCATCGTGTACTTCAATAAATTCTGTTATTCCTAATAATGTTGCTCCAAGTCCAAGGAATCAGAATTTGGATCAAAATGTCTCAATTTTCAACAAACCCACAAGCTTCAGTCCAGCAGATCAATCTACCTTTTTTGATCCCTCACTGATGAGGAATAATGAGGTCGAAGATTCTCCATTGGAGACACTATTGAGGTCAAAGGTTGGGTATATGATAGGCCAACAGAAGCCACAGGACAGTTGTCTAACCAATAATTTTGGCTCCTTGGAGGATGTTGCCTGTGTAATGGTGAAACAGGTAAATTACTTCAGCCATTTATTTCTTTTAACAAGTCACATTCTGCAGTAAAAACATAGTGCTGTTGGTGCATGCATGTCATTTGAAGGCTTTTATTTTTATCTCCATTGAGGAAGTACCGATGTTTCTTACTGAGTATTTGGTAGAAAAACTTTCAGATCCACATAGGGAACTTTTATATTCCATGAAGTCCATTTCAATTCCTTTGTTGTGGAGTCAAGTACTTTACTTTCAAGAAGACAGATGAAAAGTACATCCTACTTACTCAAGAGAGATTAGCTGCTAGTAATACCATGATGCAGGCATTGCGTCAATTATTTCTTTGCTCACCTTATGGACATACCCGCAATGCTACAACCTCAAGATTGTTTCTTGAAGCTAAAATTGATGAATGGATTGCCTTATTTTCTCATTTTATTACATCTTGATAGTTATGTTACCATGACTTACATCTATGCGGCAGAAAATCTTGGCAACTTATGGCCATGGACTTGATTGAATGAATTTTGACAGCTTTGCAGACTTGTGGCAACTATATGTGAGTGCTTTCATTAAAGCAAGGCTCTGACTTTGGTCTTGTCCTCGTTTCCTACTTGGTAATTCTATTAGCATGCAGTGTGTGCAAACCTCAGGTTCCAGATGATTCTGCTTGTGTGAGCCTGGGAAGATATGAGCTCTGTCGTCCAAATTTTTCTGTTTGTCTGTCTCTGTTAGCTGGTTTTTAAGTAGTTGCATGTAGTGGATTGTGGCAGCTCATAGAGCGTTCAGCAGTGTGTGGGTTTTTTGGTAGTTCTTCCTAAGTTGGGGGTTCTTGCGTTGAGGTCGGGTTTCGGACAGCTGGGGTTTTTGGAGGTTTAATGCTGATTTGTAGGATGTGTTTCATCCTTATATAACATTTGCTTTTTTAATAATATTTTAGTTGGCTTATTAAAAATAAAAAATTAAGAAGAAAAAAAGAATTTATTGTTCCTCCCACGGAATTTTCATGTCATTTTGTCATGGTCTCCATCTTCCGACAACTGTTGTGTGACTTTTGTCTCTCCTTAATCTTGGACAATCGGTAACAACAATTTGGTGATGCAGGAACAAGACCGGCTGAAATTCATGGGAGGAGACTTTGGATGCAGCGCATATTCTTTCGGAAAGTGCACGTAGAGTCGATTTTAGATGCCGAGTCCTAGGAAAAGATGAGTTATCTCCTATAGAAATATTGAAGCACCGCTGCTTCTATGTGAAATTGTCTTTGGGGATCTCAGACTACTTTTATCGAAGTATACCACCTCTCCTTTCCTTTTCACCACCGTATTTGTTATGTTAATACTGTTCCGATTTGACTTTAAGCAGCGCAGTCATTTTCACTAGTTGATTGAGCAAAGTCTCACGACAGTGTTGTGCATTATGAGGATGTTTTTCGCTTTACCAGTTCGCCTGTGCATAATTGGTTATCGTAAGACTTCCACGATCGAGCAGTGAGGTATTGTCATGACCAAGAAAAATGCGTCCAGTGTTACAACGTGGATAAATACCTTACTGGACAGTGGAAATGCCCGCCAAAAAGGAAAGGACAATACTATCAATCTGAAAACTAGGTCCTGATCGACCCCTCGTTATGACAAATAATGATTATCATATTCAGCAATCATTTTCTTGTGATCTTTTAATATCCTCCCTGAAGTTTACCCACAGGGGGCATCTCAAACAGTAAGGACTGAAAAAGAAAAAACAAGGAAAGTTTAAAGAAACGTCAAAGTCATTTCTTGAGGCTGCCTGCAAATTCACCAGGAAGTAGGGTGTAAAACCATCAAGTTCTTGTGGAAACAGGCCAATCCTGGTATCAATGCCCCTCAAGTCAACAGGATTTTGCATGAAGTACGAAACTTGAGGGATGGGAGAAACAAATGGAGATACTCGGGGCGTATTTCCATGTAGAAAATCAACCTTGTGGAATGGTGTCTGGTCCAGTCTGAAACCGGGGTCAGCTCCTTCGGGGGAGGGAGGGTCCCCTGTGGTCCTCCAAGAGCCTCCATGTATGCTTGCACCTATTTGCTGTTAACGGAGATTTTCGCTCGTTTTATCCGTTTCTTTAATGGCCTCCTTCCTCCATTTCTCCGGCACTTAATGCGATGGAGGCCAGCACGTAAGCATTGCTTCATGTTCCTCGCGTTCAAGGCAAATTGCAAGCACGCCATTCTTTTTTGAGTCACTCCTGGAGCCTTGTTCCTTGCCTGAATCAATCAGTTCTTTACTCACTCCTAGAGCCTTGTTAAAAAAGGTGGAGCATAGAAAAGGGTTCGTGTATGCAGCCTTCCTTTTATTTTTAACAAAGAAATTATTTTTAAAATTCGAATCCGTAACCACCACATAATAATAGAATAATCTTTCCATTATATCGAAATTGCTCTTCAATCAGAGGATCGAGTATCCTATTTAATTTAACTTCAAGGTTCAAGCTGATGTTCATTTATAGAGACCTATGCACGTACATGATGTGTGGAAAGCGGAAACCCAAGTTTGTCCCTGAGTACAAAAAATTTGTATATTATCCTAAAGTTTTTTAAATTATTGATTTTTTGGTTTGATAAGTGTCTTTTTGGTATTTTTCTATGAGACTTAAGTTCCAATATTCTATTACCACTAGGAGATGGAAAAGCTTATGCGAAGGATTTGACTACTCTTATTGTGTGAGTAATAGCCAACAACAAAATGGCTTGAAAAAAATGAAAAAAGAAACTAAGAAAAATACCCTAACCATGACATATATATTCATGCATTTTTTCTGCTCGTTAATTAAAATTTGTTTCCATGCATTTTGGCATGTTCACTATGCGCATACATTGATGACATATATTTGTAAATATAAACAACATTTGTACGTAATTAATTTGCATTAAACTCGAAGAAGGATGCATAACATGCTCTGCAGTACTTGAGCAACAACTAAAGGCATGCCAGAGAAATCTTCCCCAAGAGCAGGCCTATAAACCAGATTTTCAAAGAAGCCATTATACCGGGAGAGATCTCCAAGCTCCGAGATCATAACTGCACCTTTGTTGTTGCACCAAAGATTAAGCTTCCCGTCCTTTGGGTCCAAGCATGGCCTGCCCGCAGCTGGGTACCATATGGAGAGGGTCTGTCGAGCCAGATTTCGAGCTGCTCAAAACAGAATTTGGTGTCGGGTTGTTATTGGTGTAAACAAGGGACGGCTTGTGGAAAAAAAAAAAAAAAGAACCAAGTACATGAGTTCTGGACACTGCCTGTCCAAGTTGAAGAGATTGACGACATCTCTGTGTGGGTGGTCATGCAGGGTTTTTGGATGTACAATGACTTTCTTTGTAATAGTAACTGTTGCTACACAATTATCATGCGGACCGGCCATGAACTGGTTGATGCAATAAGCTAATTTTTGCTCAAGGTTGCAGAAGACAGGGACTTGGTAGTGCTATTGTACAGAGAGAGAGAGAGAGAGAGAGAGAGAGGAGATCAGAGGAGTTGCTCTACATATATACACAAGTGTACATCACTAAACTGTGGAGATATTTATGAATGAATAAGCAACAGAATAGTAGTTTAGACTTTCTAATTTCTGATAATATAGTGTATTATTTATTAAATATAAGGATTAAATACAAATTTAGGTCTCTAACTTTGATAATTTTGTCAATTTAGGTTATGCAGTTTAATTTTTGCTCAATTTAGGTTACATACATTGATTTTGGTTAATTTAAATTACGAATTCCATCATTATTTATCCATTAATTCTGAAATGATAAGTGACGTGGCAATCTATGTTGATGCACAAACTTTTTTTTATTGTTCATTCGGATTGTAAACTGTTAAAAATGTTTTAACTTAACTTATGAATTTTTATATTTTTCCAATTTGAATTATAACCCGAAAAAAGATAAAATATTGTAAGAAATTTTAAATTTAATAGGAGTTTGCTAGAATATTTTTCAATTAAATACTATAAGAAGTTTTTGAAAGTAATTTTTTCTTATCAAATTTTAAAAATTTGCATCCCAAATCGTTTAAAGTTAAAGTATATAAATCAAATTGATTGAATTTTGAAAGTTTGCAACTAAAATTGGCTAAAGTAAAAGTATGCAACTTAAAATAACGAAGTTAGAAGTACAAATTTGCATTTGATCCTAAATAGACTTATATTTTTTTTTATTTTTTCATCCTCCTTTAGCCTATAATGACAATCCATATGAAGGAGAAAATAACGCCCACAAGTCTTAAACCCTCTTAGGAGGGAGATGAGAAAGGCCAAAAAACCTGTTGTGCTAGCATAGGTGACCGACCTGAGTGGTATTTATTGAGGTTTACTATTCGCTCCTAGTCAAGATAGTTAATTTTCAATTAATTACACTTTAATTTCTTTATTTTCAAATATTACTTATCTCACCCCAAGGAATTTCTGAAAATTTTTAATTAAATTCAACTTGATCTTTATGTATACAACCCATTAAAATAAATTATAACTTATAATTCTAAAAAAATTAAATATAAATTATAATTTAAAATTTTTGATAAATTAAACTTTTTTAATTTATTATTAATTTATTTATATTTATCAATCAACAATAACATTTAGTAATATGTAATTTTTCATAATTCTCCGTAATGAGTTAGTTAAATAATTATTTTTATCTAACAAGTATTCATATATTTGTACAAATATTATTATACTCAAATTTATGAGACTACTTGATTTATTCATAAAAAGAAATATAATATATGTCAATTGTATAATTTTATTATCGTCCTATCTTTAAAACATATTAATTAAAAATATGTAAAAAATTATTTTAATAACAATATATATTTTAAAATTATGATTTTATCATAATTATTTTTATAAAATATATTTGTTCAGTGCACTTTATCTTTATAATTTGTTAATGATCGTATTGCATGTGTAAAGAGAATAAGGATAAAAAAAGATGTCTTTTATGTCTAATATGATTGATTGGGATGCTTTTATTGAAATTTTTTAATTTTATATTCAAGCCATAATGGCTCTGTTGTCCATTTTTAATCTTTCAGTCCCCCTTGGAACCAAAAAGAATTAATAATATGTATAAAATATCAAAGGAGAGTGACCATCTAATTTCAATGGGGCATATATTAACACATAAGTGTGCCGAGAGAAGGAGGCTTAGATTCTTTTTTTTTTTTTTTAATTGGGTGTCGAGAGAAGGAGGCTTAGATTCTTTTTTAATTTATTTAATTAACATCGACTGTGACTTAAATTTAAAATTTTTAATCTTAGAGACGGTTTTAGTATTATTAAGCCAAAGCTAAAGATCATTGGTGGGAGGCTCAGATTCGTAGGAGCTAACTAACCAGACCATTATGGACCTGTTTAGGATTAATTACGAGGATATCACGGTGGTAGTGAATGATATGCAATTTAATTCCTTCTTTTAAGACCTAATATTTGATGTCCATCCAAAAAGAAAAATAATCATACTTATTCAAAGAATAATATGAAGCGTATTGTTTGCATGGTACTATTTTGTCTTGTAAGAGAAGGGGTTCCGGTGAATCGCTGACCGTATTATCTGGCTCGCACACGCTCACTATTTTTTTTTTTTTTAAAGAAAAAAGAAAAAGAAAAAGAAAAAGAAAAAGAAAAGAAAAGAAAAGAAAAATTATCTCTCTTCGTCTCAATCTCGAGGACACCATAACATCTACCAATAGTCCCACATGTCTGTTCGGTGGGTCCTATGTATACATACTCAATTTTATATTTTACAAAATTAGGACCTACTCACTTTGCCCATTTCATCAGCTATTGAATTTTTTTTTTTTTATAAATTTCCTGTCATTGCCAAATCTGCAATAAACAATAATTTAGTTCGGTGAGATTAAAAAAAAAAAAAAGAAACTCAAACCAAACTAAAGGCTATGGCTTACACGACGATTGCTTGTGAAAAATGAGTCTGGCATACAAATGTGTGTTTCAATGGTTATTGTTTATAAAATAGATAAAACCTTGCTCGCCAATAGAAGTTCCATGTGGGTTTGTGCTTATTGGCTGAGAACGAAAGTTCCACAAAGATTCTACGGAAAACAAGCTTTGGCGCACGGGAAGACCTTCGTGAGACAAAAACCTGCAAAAAGAAGCTTTATTCATTTGGTAATCTTCTCTTTATGTCAAAAGGAGAGCAACAGAAAACAAAGCACAAAAAAAAAAAAGAAAAGAAAAAAGAGTGGGGGAACGAAGCCTGCCGAATAGGTTGGCGTTTCCCGATAGTTAAGACACAGAAAAAGTTGGATTGGGAGAGGCGTGGGCAGAGGGAGGTCTTAGGCGTAGCAAAAGCATGCGTGCACTTGAAGCCCGTGTCTGTCTCTTCCTGTCTCCACTTTCCCCGCACTTTGCCTTATTTCATGTTCCTTTTCTCCCCCACCTCCGCCTCCTTCCACTCCCCTTTTTCCCCTCGCCTTTGTTCGATTTAGCCCACTTCGTTGCATTACAATTGCATATTGTTCCTCAATTTTATATTTCAATTTTTTACCCGCGAATTTATGTTAATTGAATGATGTTAGGTTTCGAACTCTTATAAATTAATGTCAGACTTAACAAAATTTTATTTAAATTTGAAAATACTCAAATAATAATTTTTTATTAAAAAATCATATAAAAATAGCAATGAGTAATTTTTAATTTCAACTTATAAATATAATAATTAATGTATTTATAAATTATATATTTTTAGAAACAATAAAGGCTTGTGTTCATATAAACTTGGTTTTTCCGAGTATAAATTGGAAGTCCAGACACAACCCACTTTAATTCCCGTGTAAAAAATTAAAAATTAGAAAAATAAAATAATATATATATATATATATATATAGACACACCACTTGTACGTTTGCACGACAAAATTTCACTGAGGCTTTCTATAATCGCTGCCATGACGTCAGAAAACGCAGTTTGACATTTCCCAATGATAAATAAATAAAGCATTTTCGTAGATCTAGGAATTTTACGGTTACGGATGGCATTTCCAGTACGGTTAATGATACTTCAATAATCCGAGAAAAGCTGTTAGTCTCAAAGTATGTCTCTGCCCTCGATTGTGCTTAGATTTCACGCATAATTGCATGTATACTAGCTGTTTAACATGAAAGAAGACATTTCCTGTCGGCGAGGTTGAAGGAGAATACAACTAGGTATCCTGTAGCCCGTTCTAAAGGTGACGAGGGGTCTAATTTTAGCAACAACAAAGCTTTATCATGCCCCGTTGGGAATTAGATTCTCAAGCTCTGCGGATGGCTTCGTAGCCAGACACAATTAAGAGATTGTGTTAAGTGCCTCGACCACCCTGGAAGTAAGATTACTAGTGCGCGGGTGGGATGTGGTCAGTGTTGACGAACACCATCCAAAGGCCTAGTGGAGAGTAAAAGCGACCCGTCCACTGATGGCAATCACAGGCTAGGTGGGCTTTCAGCGGTAGGCCAGCCCCTGCATGACAGGCCGATTATGTTTTCTTGCCCAGGTAATTATACTGTCGTAGTAACCTAGTGACACTGCGATCCTGATTTTCGGTTAGCAATTTGGCCGGGAGAGAGGGACAGGTGACATCCCGGAAACCCATGCCGCATACACCCTCCTTGCATGCGCCACTCCAGTTCCTTCAAAACCTTTTTCGATGACATTTCTCTGGTGTAGACAGAGAGTATTCCGAAGTTTTTGGAGTTGGAAATCACAGTTCTCCAAATTGAAATCCAAATCTGCACCAGCCACAGGGAACAATGGGCAGACATAGGTAGGTCATGACAATGCTAGGTTACACTTCCCACCATAGAGTATCGCCACATTTGGAGTTAAGAATAAAAGAGCTGCTTAGGCAACATTCTCTCCGCACCGATGGCTTGCCACCGGCTGGACCTGCGCCTATTCACTGGAAATCCCACTCGAGTTACTTCGCTACAGACTATCCCTACCACGGTTACGACAGCAACATCATCAGAGTAACAGTACTTTCATAATAATAACACATGTTCATGAATTCTGCAGAACATATAACATAAAATGACAAATTTTTAACGAAAGCTACTATTGCTAAAGCCTGGCTCAAAATGTCAGAACTTTCCTGTACCGGAAAGTATTTATTTCTAAAGCCTCAGAATTAGCTTGCAGCCAGACAAATGACGAAATGAGTTATTAGGATGTCATTTATGCGCCTCAATCATCTAGAACAATAACCCCCGAGTCAAATTTCTCGGTGTCATCCTTCATTTCTTCCATATCTACATCATTTTCAGTTATGCCCGGATCCGCGGATGCTGGAGCATCACGAGGTAATTGGCTCGTTTCATTCTGTAATTCTGGCTCTGTTTCTGTAATCTCAACATCTTCCACGGCAGAAGACTTGTGGTCATTCTGTTCAGTGGGTAAATCAAATTGTGCCTCCTGACCTGACTCTACTACAACCCGTTCAGAAGCAGAAGATTTGTGCCGCACAGAAGAGAGAATTTGCATCATCCGCTCATTAATTGTCTCCAGTGGACGAAGTTTCTGCCTCAGCTCAAGACTCGCCAGTTGGTTGGGTATGGATGTCTGAATTGATTCATGAACATCTTGCTCAAATATTTTGCAAATCTACCAAAGAGAAAAAAGGCCTGATGTGTCAAATCCTCCACTGCCACCATGATACCTAGCACATATATTCACCTTCAAATACATTAATAGAAGATCTACCTTGTTATATAGCTCAGCCAACTCCAGTCGATCTAAATCACCATTGCAAGCAGCTGCCAATATCTCTTCATCAGCTACAAGATTGAGAATACTAGTCATCAATGAGATTTCTTTCGGTTCAAGGACATAAATTGAAGGCATAAACTGGCCCATTTAAGTAATGCCATCCAGCAAGCATAAGCAGTGCACAATACGTTCCCACTTGTGTTACCCAACCACTCCATCCCACCACACAAAAAAAGAATAAAAGAAGACCTCTATCTCTAATAGATATTTCTTATTCTTTTCTCTTTTTTTTTTTTTTTTTCTCCAGAAATCCAAAAATGCTGATGGTAATCCACGGGAGTCAGGGTTCATAATGGAACAGTCACTTACTTAGAGGTTCTATCTTCGGCAAATGATTGATTATATTATCATCAATCTTCACGGAGCCCAAATTCGATCCACCTGCTGTTTTCATTTTACCGTCAAGGTCCTCAGCTTTCTCATTCTCATCTCGTTTTTTTTGAGCCTGTAAACATAATCAGGGAGGGAACAAGCAATTTCAAAAGCCAAAAAGATATAGTATCATTATAAGTATGTATGCAAATTCTTCTGTCCTACAAGATATTTTCCACGTGGAAGTGCTAGACCATTTAAATAAACTTGCGTCCTAAAGCAAGAGTGAAAGGAGAAGGCTCAAAATGAAGCCGCAAACTTCTCATACAACAGATAACAAAACCTTAATTCCAAATTTGATTACGTTGATTGCATGAACATTTTCTTGTCATCTTGTACCATTATGAATGAACTTCTCATAGAATACGAAAACTAACCGTGCACAAATATTCATACATAAAATAAAGAACCACAAAAAAATAAAAAAAAGGAAATGCAACAAAATTTTATATCCTTCTTATCTTGTCACTATTTCTCTGCACAACTATTTCCCTAATTGATGCACGTCTATGATTCATTGTTCAATTTGCATCAATCAAGATTTAAAGACATCTATCTTAAGTTCACTTTTTGCTTATATCTTAAAGACATCAATCGATACACATATTTCTCTGCAAAACTATTTTATTTATTTTATTTTAAAGTGTTCCTATCTTAAATTCACTTTTTACTTATATCAATTACCAGTCAAATAGAAGAAAATTCTGAAAAAGTTAAGTTTCAAAAGGTTCCATAAGAGCTAAATTTGTTATAAGATATACAATCAGCTAGCTGCTTAAAAAATTTAATTGTATGTTATCGGTAAAAAAATTGGACGTATATGCCATTGTATTTATCCCTTCCCCCCCCCCCTTTTTTTATGTTCCCACAAAATAAATTATGACCAAATATCTTTAAATAATTCCATTTGACAACCCACTTACAGAGTATAATTTATGGTACCCTGCATGGAGCCCTTTCTCCAATAGCAGTTCTCTTTTCTTAATAAACTCAACCTGGCGTCTCTGCATATCTCTGAATTGATATAGTATAGAAGAATCCTGAAACAATCGTGCTTGGTTCGCAGCACCTGTGACTTGGGGAACATCAGCAGCTACATTATTCTCAGAACCACCTTGTGCTTGAGACCCAGCTTGTCCATGGGTGGTATAGTCTACGAAGGGGAGATTCAATTCTTTACAAATGACCTCCTGAATTCTCAAGTCTTTGTCATCAATAATTGCTTGCCACCTTCCATACCCATGCCTTACATTTGAATTTAGTTAAAAAAATAATAATTTGAGAAACAAACTGAAGATTGTGATATCAGGATATAAAAAAAGAGATCCTATGCATACAAAGGGTAAAATACATCAGGCACAAAAACATTTACTCTTTCACCCATTAATAACTTTCTATAAAACTCATCTTTTCTGCAGCCCACATTCACCATAATTCTATTCCAACAAATAGCATAAAAAAACTTTAATTCCAAGCACAGGGTCAGATAGGCAGCACCTAAATTTCGATCAACTTGATAAATGGTATACTGATTGAGATATAAGTTCCATAAGGACTAGGAATAGGGCTATCAGAAAGAACATCTCAATTAGATTTCTTATGCCCATTGTTGGCAAACATCTGAGAATGTTTTCTACATAATATTTCAATGAGGCATACCCAAGGCCATAATGTGTTCCAAATAGAAATTTCTTCAACATCATTTCTTTCATGGAAGATCCCACTATAGTCAATCCAATTGCAAAACATTTCAACTGGAGCAGAGGATGTTTGATCCTCATTCAACATGCAAAAGACAGACTGTGATAAGCATGCATCCACAAATGCTAAAATGAAAAAAAAAAAAAAAAAAGTGATTCAAATTTGAGTGAAGGTAAAAAGTGCATGCACCTAGTCATACCATCATTAAAGCAAACCTTGATGATCATCCCTCAAATTAAATGTTTCTTGAAGACAACTCAGGAAGCAACTATGTTTAAATCATGCAGCGCAGAAATGCTGTTATGATCAGAGACACAAAGAAGCTAACAAAGCACATGAAATACCAAACAAGAAAGCATACTTACTTTAACACCGCACGAAGAAGTAACAAATCATGTCCTTCTTTCCAACATTTCCCCCCTTTCAGTCCTGGGTAGCACATTAAAATGTCCTCCTCGAATAAAGGAGTACCTGGGTTCTCTGATGCAAACTTTACCTACCATTTCCAAAAACATATCAATGGTATAGTTAAGAACTAACATCAGAAAATAAAGAAAAATATTAAGTACATCGAGGCAATTTTGATATCTCCAGTATGCCTACTGAATGAGCCACTACCAGCTTACAATGGCTATCAATAATCATTTTCCTTAACTAATAAAAACATAGAAGAACAGCACCAAGCACATTGTCCTTCACAGTTATGGATGGCCAGACACACATCTCTTTACACTTTTAGCATATGAACAGGGAGGAGATGAGAAATTATACCCATCTTTCATTTGGTGGGTTGCTCATCCATATCACAATAAATACATGCTATAAAAAATCAGTTACAAATCAACATTCATTTTAACAGAGGTTAATCATCAATTAATATAATGGATGGGAGGGAAAACTGAACCATAAAAAATATCAATTCAAAAACTCACCTTTTCATCAATTAAACTCAGGGTTGCTATCCTAACAAGTACATCTGCTACCCTAAGCCCTTCTTTGGGAACACCATCTACAAAGGAAATTAATGATAGCAGCAAAATATTAAACGAAACAGCCAGAAATCAAGCAAACACATAAATAGTAAATGTTCTGTCTGAGGAAAAATTTACCCAAAAAATTTGGTGAGTCATTAATTTCTTCAACAAGGTGAGCCAAGAATAATTTACCATAGCTGAATTCAAGGGAAATATCATAAATCAGAGGACCAGACAGATACAATATACAACATGAAGTGATCAATAAGCTAACTCATGAAAGTATTAAAGCTTGCCAAACAAAACAAACAATGCAACAATTAGAAATGACCAAGTGCAGATGATGAAGCCAGGAAAATAATTCAATTATGCAGCTGGTTCACTGAATGACGTTAAGTTTATTTCTTGCCAAATTCTTGGTCTAGTAAGCATTGAAAAGCATCATTACAATTTACAACGATAATGTACATTGACAATAAGAACAGCTATGCAGACTTTTAACAATAAGTCGCATAAAGGCATTACTCTTTATACACACTCTGTGTAGGGACCATAGGCTTCAACTAAACTGTTAAGCATAACTAAGAGATCTTACAGAAATTGTAAGCAGGTGCACACAAAGACCTCTGACCCAAAAAATAAATGAATAGAATAAAATAATTTATTCAAAAGTTGATAGAGTGATACTGCAATTGTCAATTTCAAAGCAAGTACTAAGCTATAAATGGATTTAGCCAAATACTAGATGAAGGTCATGTTCAGCACCTATGTATTTCTTCATATGTCTTCTGTTTCAAGCGAGGTACAAACTCCTTCCAATCATACTCCCCAACCCCAAACCTACGAAAAATACATTAGTGGCATAAGACAAACTGCAAGAAAAAAAAGGCTACAAACATCCAATTACATAGAATGCTCTTCATACATTCTCCAAAGAGTAACTGCAACTCTTATAATTGGACATGTATGCAACCCCAGATCTGGAAAAGGAAGAGGGGAAGACAGAATATTTTGGATCATCAGAGAACCATTTTTGGCAAAATAGACCATAAAAGTTAGTCCAACCTCATCAAAATCTGAACAAAGGCAGCTCTCTGATTCTGATTAAAGCCTAGCACTTTAAATGATCTTCCTTCACCCTCCATTAAGGGAGCTGGCTCAGCTGCAAAATACATCAGAATTAAACAATGTTGCCAAATTCTAGCCATTGAATCCACCCAGCTGGGTGGTGGAAAAGGGTACCTCGAGCTTTCTTTCTGTAAGGCCTTCTTCCCGACTGAGTTCCATGTGAAGTTGTTTCACCATCAGTCAACTCAGCTTCATAGTTATCATCCTCACCATCAGAGCTTACATCTTCCAAACCAGCAAGTTCATCTTCCTCAACAGACACCATCTGAACAAGTAACAAAATTTGACAATGTTATTCCATAGAAAAGACACAGAATTGAAAGCAACTATTCTTTGTTTTCCTTTTCCCATTTTGGTTTATGAGAGCCATATATTTTAAGACACTGGAATTATGAGCTATAAAGCATGTTAGAGAATTTGATAATGTTACATAATTTTCTCAAATACATGACATTTCTAAAGGGAGATGCAAACTTGCAAAGTAATATACCCAGGAAACCACATGAAGAGTTTGCCCAATCAGCTAAAGCAAAGGAAAATGAAAATACCTGCTTTCGGCTTCTCTTTCCTTTGCCTAGGGAATTGAACTCCTTAATACTATGCACTTCGTATCTG
This sequence comes from Bruguiera parviflora, assembly GCA_019804595.1. NCBI lineage: Eukaryota > Viridiplantae > Streptophyta > Magnoliopsida > Malpighiales > Rhizophoraceae > Bruguiera > Bruguiera parviflora. The sequence continues at coordinate 5,384,279 of CM034051.1, forward strand.
TCTTTCAGCAATTCCTCCCAGTAATTTGTTCTTTCAGAGCTGCTCAGGGTAGATTTAGCTTCTTCAGCGGCCTTTTGAGCTTCTTCTTCTGCTGCTGCCTCTGCTTCATCAATATACTCAAAATTTGCAACCTAAAATATACAATATTTTTTTCATTCAGAAATCCTAAATCGAAAAACTAAAAAGCCCAGGATGACAACCAAGAGATCAATGAAGATTCTAATAAAAGTTACAATCAACAAATTCCACTGCTCAATATGCCTAAAACCTGAACCAAAGCATTCAAAAGAATCACCAATTTTCCTCACCAAGAAGATACTTTTGATTCAGTCACATCACAAACTTGTGCTACTTCTCAAATTAGAAATGGACATAAATCTGCATGAGCAACACTTGTACAACCATTTTAAATGCAAATCAGGGCAGAAAAGGCAACCAAAAATATCAAATTCTAAAGCCATAATGACACGGCATGTCCACGTGAACTACCTTATTTGCGGGAAAGGTCAACTTGTCAAGCACTGGACACTCAATATAAGATTTTGATATTCAAAGGTCTAGATACGTTTCAGACTATATTCCCATGTATCCAGCAACACCACTCTTAATGACGGCCAACGGCCACAGGAAATAATGTAATAGAATGATAGAAAGGAAGGCAGGTAATTTAATTTCATTCACTAATTACATACATGGAAAGCAACTGCTAAGTCATTAATTCGATGAAAATGCTAGATTTAAGTTTTAAAGACTCGGGCTTGGCTTATCCTTAAAATTCGGTAAGCATTTAATCTGAAAGACAACAAATTTCGGTAACCTTAGATCTATGTTATTTGACTCTAGCAGGAAACAAAATAACATCTAGTCATACAACCGCACTGTAGTTGCATGATTTGGTCAACAGAAATTGTGCGTGAGAAATTATGTTTTCTAGACCATGACATTAATTTGCAGTTTCAGATGCTTGCAAAATAGAGAAATCTCTTCCCACGTCAAGTGAGAATCTGGGACCTTTCTGCACCCAGACTTACAAACTGGGCCCCAAAGCAGTTAGTATGTTATATCATCAGATGAAACCAGCAACAATCTAGTGGTTCTCAGACACTAAAGTAGCCAGACCATCAATTTAAAATTAAATTTGGCATAAAAGATTTATCAGCATGACATAGGCTAAATATACAGAGCATACAGATATGATTTAAAAAAAGAATGTTTTTGACTTTTCTTAATCCATAATATAAAAGAATGTGTTGGAATGTCTTCATATCTTGAAATCTTTTTTAAAATAAATAACTTTAATAGCTATTTTAAGAGCAATTACAACAAATAAATGCAAGACAGCTATACAAGTAGTAGTAAACACACTGCAGAAACTTGCAAGGGTAAGATGTCAATGGCTTTTAGTGAATGCCACCCAACTCTTCTATGTTTCCCTTAATGAGGAACAATAACAAAAGCAAAGTCGAATTGAACAATGGAAAACGTTTGAATGCTACCTACATATAACTGGTACAATGATATCTTTGTATTAAGAATAGAAATGCAGGCTAGCCATAGACAAACAGAGGCAGTTGAAGCTTTACAACATGGATACAACTATAGAAAACAAAATAGTGGGAAAACATTGATTAGGTTGGTAAAGAGTTTGCTGTATATTTTATGCACTTCAGTTCTTCCCGTTTGGATAGGCCAGCCACCTCTTTGGGTATGGGGATCCCAAAATAAGCAATCATGGTTTTTAACTTTGACAAAGTTAATGGTTGTTTTTCTAAACAATATATAACAGATTAAAACCAATTAAGCATGTTGCTCACTTGAATGTATACCAGAAATTTTCACGAATGTATCGAGGAATACAGCAAGAAGATCTCCCTCCTCCCTCCCTTGCTCTCTCTCTCTTTTGGGTAGCAAAATATAGAGCAACGGAATCAGGCATAACATAAACCGCCACACACCCACGTACATGCATACACATTGGAAAATTAAGACAGAAACCTTAAAGGCCTTTAAAAGTCCTTCCTCCTCTTCGTCCTCCAGCGAGGCTTCTTCATCTCCTAGTTGTTCGCGATCAAGTAACCTATCAGAAGAGAACACATGGTAAGCATGAGTCAAAATTTAAATTATTGAAAGCTAAAGCACGAGCAATGAAAAGTGTTTACCGGTCTATAGCAGCATCATCATAATGGATTTGACGTGATTTTCCTGCTTCATCATTCTCATCTGCAAATAGCTCCTTTGAACCATACCTGATAATGTCATCCAATTCTTCCTAAAGAAAAATTAAAGCCATTCAGTGGATTTTTATTAATGGATTTGGGCATAACTTGTTGGTCATTAAGTAACATCTCTTGTACAACCATCAGTCAATCTGCCATATCTTTTTCACAGATATAAACAGTGTATTCCATAAACAAAAGAAGCCAATTCATCCAAGAGAACTAATGTGGTCTACTTATGGATGCCTACTTCCAAGAATAATTTTCAGACGCATATAAATCTTCAATTTTCCCTAGAGAATGCACCATATTGCAATAGGAATTGAATCATGAGACACATGTACCTCCAAATATTAGAACCATAAAATCAGCATATTCATTAAGCTTAAGCAGCAAATAGAGATGTCATAACAGGTTTCGCTATTACATGGAAACAACTTAAACTAGCTTGTTACCTGATTAATATTTTGTGTCTTCAGCTTGCCAACAACAAGATGCTCTAAAACCATTTTTTTCTTGGTCATCTGCATCATGCGTTCCTCAATAGTTCCACGAGTTATGAGTCTATAGATCATAACCTGCAACAGATAAACAAAGATTGTTATGCTTCAACAACCAACAAGAAGAATCTATGTCATCATTGAAATATAATGAATGACCTTGTTAGTTTGCCCAAGTCGATGAGCTCTAGCCATTGCTTGAAGATCAGCATGGGGATTCCAATCGCTAGAAAAGTGAAAAATAAAAATCATCACAGATCAGCAGAATGAACTGAAATTTATTCCAGCTTCAAGATCTTAAATCAACATCAGATTATATTGCTTGTAGCAATATGCTGTCCAATATGTCTGCCTATAAAAAATATGTTTTTTTTTTTTAAAGAATAAAATAAATAAAAAAATAAATAAAAGGCTGATGATGCCAGATCATAGAGGTAACAAAAAAGTCTGATTTATGCCTAATAGCAAGACTTCTAAAAACCTAAACCAATATCACAAATAGGAAAAACAAAACCAAAAAATTCAATTTCTTTTGTATTGACAGAAATAATTAAAGAAAGGAAGAAACATCAAAGCCCATTATTAAGAAAGTGATTGTGGATACATTTTGAGTTGTAGTAGGCTAGGCCCAGGCCAAAAGTAATCTTTGTATATTATCTAACAGGGAAAACATGAGTGAGTTCCTATCTCTAATTCAATACTTTGTTTAACTGCAACTTCCGCTAGAAACCTAAGAGCACCAGCAAATTTCATTTCCATTGTCTACCACGGATGACATTTGGTTCAAGTTACATAATCGGAATCAAATGGAACTAGAAATAGACTGATAAATTCACTGAAGTGTCTAGTTTTACACAGAATCAAATCAAAGTGACAGTTAAGGTCCATCCATTAATAAGAATAAAAGTCTGGATAAATTATTAAATAAAAAAAAACTGAAAAAAGAAATTAAAAATTACAAAATATAAAAATTATTATAGATATAATAATTAATTACAATTTATTAAAATTACTATAAAATAAAATTATAGATAAAAATTACAATAGAGGATTAGTCTAGTAATAATAATGATAATGGCAATAACAATGACGATGATGACAATTACAACAATAACAACAATAATAATAATAATAATATAATTAATACTAATATTATTATAATTCTTAAATTTAATTATATAATAATATTTTAATAATTGTAATAATACTAGTACAAATGCTCTTATTATTGTTATTATTGTAGTTAGTATTATTTTTATAATTATATTATTACATAAATTTCTTACTAATATTTTATGTATAGAATTTTATTTGTGGTTCTATTAATTGATTATTTTTTGACAATTTTTATATTTTTCAAAATAGAATATATATATATATATATATATATATATATATCATAATATTCATATAATTTACATAGATAAGATGGGAAAATGGGAACAAGATTAACTGCAGACATCAGGGGGAATCCCATTACATAAGGAAATAATGCGATTTCCCCTTAGCAAACACTCAGAAAGAAAAATCACTCACTGTCATTCTGATTCCTAAATGGAAATTTGGTGAACCAAACGCCCCCAAAGTGTAATTCAATTGACTCTCCATTCACATTTTGTTGGTGATATATCTCCTTCCCCAGAATTTATCAGTATACTACTTGACAAATTTTCTATCAAGTAACCTACAAAATGATTCCAAAACCTACAAGCTATTTCCGCTCCAGCCACATTTCCACAACACCTACTTTCTCATTCTTAATTCAGAAAGGAGAAAAAAGGGAATGAAAGCATTTCACCTATCATATATAATTACTGTATCAGCTGTTGCGAGGTTTATCCCCAGTCCTCCAGCTCTAGTGGAGAGCAGAAAACAAAATCTTGAAGAATTTTTGGCATTGAATCGATCTATACGTACTTGTCTCTCAGCGCCACCAACCTTTCCATCTATCCTTTCATACTGCCATTTCTGTTTGGTGAAGAATGGCACACAGAAGTACAAAGTTAATGCTCAACATGTCGACAATCTCACTGTTTCAGCAGAAAAAGACAAACACTTTGAGGTGGCACTAAATGATTATACCATAACCATACCTTGTAAGTGCAGTAATCTTCCAGTAAGTCGAGCATGTGCTGAAATTGTGAATAAATAAGAACTCTATGTCCTTGCTCTTTAAGCTTCACCATCATTTTGTGGAACAGTTGCAATTTCCCAGAAGATTCAAGGAGTTGTCTGTTAGATAAGCAATAAAACAGTTATCATAAAATTTCATAGCTGATCCAGAAAATAGAACAAAGCAGCCAAAAAAGAAAAAAAAAAAGAAAAAAAGAAAAAGAACAGAAATTAAACAATGCAAAGCATAATATTGTCCAAGCCACAGAAGGTTTATTATATGCATTTTCTCCAACAATCACAATTTTCACTTCAGTCTGCGGGAGCTATCATTCTCAAATAACTAATAAAATGGAAACACATAATGACTAAGGATTTAAAATATATGTTTTTGCCACTTCAAGACCTAAACTCTCAATATTTTTTGTTTAAAGAATTGGACATTGGGTTTTAGTTTGATAATTTTGATTTGTAATTAATACCACCATCTCTAATTCCTCTTTTGTTTTTTCCCCCTCAAAGTCCAATCCAGAGACTACTGAGGTACATTTCCAGAATTATCTGTCAATTGAATCATAATATATTACACTCCAAGTGTAAGAAGCTGTCAGGTGGTAGTTATTTTGTTAGACAGAGGTCTCTTACATTGTCTACCAACAACTAATTTCAAAACTACTTCATCAGTTATGAATGAGAAAGACTAGTCACCACCCACCATTCATTTCATAATTTTCAGTGGAGGCATTTCTACTCTACAACAATAGATATCTTGCTTCTTTTTTTCTTTTCTTTTTTTTTTTTTTACATTTACACCAAGATAATATGGCATACCTTAATTTTTTATTCTCCAAACAATTAAAAAGAAAATGGGACAAAAAAGAGAATGGCATATATCTTGAACTTTAAACAATTTCAAATAGGCTACCCAATTAAACAGAGGAGCAGGAAACAAATGGATAAACTATGCAGCGCATATATTGACCCATTCAAAAGCATAGTTCTAAATCATCAGAATGCAAAAGATTCCCTTTCATGTCTACAAGGGTAAGAAACCCAAATGAGATGAAACTTTACATAAAGTATTTGCTAGTTCTATAAACAAAAAAGACTTGGTCTGAGAAAGTTTGAAATATCACCGGTAACAATGTCAATGTGAAGATTACCCTCACATGTGGACCAAATAACCTACCCCAACCCCCCCCCCCCCCCCAGACACACACAACACATGCTCATGAAATTGCAAATAGAATAGACTTAGTACTTGTAAAATTCGCTAGGATCTTCTACATCTGGTTCAACTCCATCTAACATATATGGATGACAACAGAGCTTCCGTAGTTCCATAACCACATTAATAAGGGAAATCTGGTTAAGAAACAACAAACATGAGTTTGAAATATATGGTTTAGAGAAGAGATCTCTAATTTAAACAAACTGCATTTGCCTCAAGAGTGAAAATGCACCTGTGGACCACCACGTCGAGTTAAAATTTGATAATTACGAGTCAAAATTGCCTTGTAATACTCTTTCTGCTTGCTACTTAATTCAACACGGAGGATGAGTTCTTTCTTAGGAGGTAGCTCTTTCATAACATCCTTCTTTACCCCTACAGGAGCATGAGAAAATAATCCAGCAACGTAAATATGACTTGGCATCATCAAAATGTACGTAAAACTGGGATTCATAGCTTTGGCACGTCCAAAAGATAAGCAATTACCATTCTCAGCAACATAAACATAAGAAAGAATTTTCAGTTACTGATTAAAGGTTTCCAGGTCATTTCTACAGGCCCTTAGCTGGAAAAAAAATTACATCTTCAACTTCCACATGGTATATTCGCTTCACATTGGAATTTAGATGTAAGCATTCATCAAGTATACATATTTCTGTCTATGCTCACACAACAAACTAGGATTTTCTTTTTAGCTAAATCATATCTTTATTCATTTTTTGAATTTCCATTTCTCTACATGACAGTGAAGAACAGCAAGCCAAATCACTCCAGTTATTGAACTGCCTAAAAAAATAAATCAATCTACAACATCTGACCCTCCAAAGGAAATTGTACCATTTTAAGTATTCATAGTTTCTCAAGCCAGGAAAAACAGAAACCAAGTCAACTAAAAATAAATTTACTAGCAGTAACAACTCAAATGAGAGGAATATGCAAGAAGAAATATCCCTAAGATGTTCTTCAATGCAATATATGAGAAATATCAGAAATGTACAATCTTTCAACGGTTTGAAATTGAAATGCCATAAAAATTAGGAGAAGAAACATAAGAAAATTGGTTGGGAAGTGATCCTTAAAGAAACAGAAACCCTAAAACAGGTCATCAAGGTGTACATAACTAATAATCAGATAGGACTTCACTAGTGCAACTTGGCAGTGTCTTGTTTCTAAAATGGCACAAGAAATACAATATCCAGATAAACCTGTTTCCCCAATGAAAACTTGAGCAAACTTGATAAAAGTTGAAATAATATCAAATAAGAACCTAAAAGAGGTTTTTCACTTCACAAATAAAAGGAATAAATCAATGAAGTTAACAGTCCATCAATCTATTTAAGCAACAACCATGAGTCACCATCAACTAGGCATTAAGCAATTAAAGTTATCAAACTGAACACAGTTGTCAAATAGATAAGGTTTATATTTTTTTACGTCTAAGTAGATGGGGAGCCAACATCCTATGAAGCCTTGAAATTTGCTCCTCCTGATTTATATCCTTAAACTCCTCCTGAAACTCCTCCAAGCTTCCAAACTGCAGTGTTTAAACAACATTACAGATGAAAAAGCTCTCTGCATGTGTCAATAAGTTCCTACAACTTGTCCTGTCCTCTTCCTATTAAAATCTGTAGAGCTACCATAATACTAACCTTTCCAGCATCAAGGAAGTGCATCAGCATGAAAAGCTCATCCAGATTGTTCTGAGAAAGTGTCAAAGGTGATTCTCCATAATATTGAAACAGAAATTAAAAGCATTTGGCAGTATAATTAAGTGAATGACAGCACTAAAAGTGAAAAGTTCTGTAATAATCCCATAAAAAATTATTAGCATGTAACATGAAGAATAAAGCCCATTGAATAGTTTGTTAGCATCCAAAATTCAAGACAAATAACCACAATTATAATAAAATGACTAGGAGAAGCCTTGATGCAAACAACATGTGCCCCATACACAGACTGAGAGGCAGACAGAAGATAGCATGCACGCCCCTTACAAAAACAAAGCTAATAACCTATAGAATTACACTGTCACATAGATGTCTATCCAATCCAAAAGACAAACAAGATTAAGAACAGAAAGAAAAAGAAAAGTTAAAGAATTATTGAAAAGGCACTCTGTATGGTGGTCATTGTTGTTAGATTGCAAACAACTTCCTTTATACCCTAATTCACCTACTTGGGAAAAAAGGTCAACGATGTTTATTCAACAAGCTGCCCTTACATCATCACACTAAAATTATATCCCAGGCAGTATGTTATGTCAACACCAAGTTTTACTTGAAAACAAAGTATTTATTTTTTCACTTTTTGGTACATAATAACATAATCACATTTTAGGACATCAAATCCTTGGCCTACAATCTCCCAGCAGCGCATTCATATATATCCTTGGCCTATAACATCCAATCAGCCAATGAACAGATGTAAGGACAAATTGAAGGTTAATTACAGTAAGAGTTATCCACTTGGACACTTCTCACCACAAGCAGAAAGATTATAAATGCCATTCCCTTTGAGAGAAGTTTCTAAGTCATTGTGTTTAAGCACCAGGCCAAACCTTCATGGTGTCCAAGTGGAACATTTTTTGTATCCTCCTTTTAATTTCTAGCAATGCATTTGATGCTCAAAGCAGAGAATTACGGAATAACCTTTTTTCCATAGTAAATGTTGCACCCAAAGGGGCATTGCAATACAGTATGAAAAGAAAATGTCATTTAATACAAAGTCACAAAATATGAAAACAATGTTGGAAAGTGCTACCACTAATCTACAAAAATCTTAAACAATGTTGGAAAGTGTCTGCAAAGAGAACATTTTGAATTCTCCTCTAATAGTTGGTACTTGAAATATGTAAATAGCATTTTCTATTGAATAATCATTTGTAGTTTATATGGATCTATAGCAAAATTGAGATAACAAACCTGAAGAGGAGTTCCAGTCAAGAGCACACGGTGATTACTAGAATATTGCTTCAATGAAAGAAATAACTTTGAATCCTTATTTTTCAGACGATGACCTTCATCGACAATCTGCAGGTAGAGCTCCGTGATAAGTAGCACATATATGCTGCAGACTAAGTGTTCCTCAAACTGTAGAAACTCACCATGCATTCCCACTTTATTGGTTTTAGGATAGCAGTATCAAGGTTAATCATTTCATAAGAGGTTAAAAGCACATCAAATTTGATCCTATCTTGCTTGCTTTCTCCAACTAATTGACCAGATTTCTTTTTCTTGATCTTCTTTTGATTCTTGGGATGATAAAACTCATACTCCCTAATGACAGCACGAGCCTGGGCAGAACCTACATACATAACCTGAAAAATGGAAAGTCCAATATGTTATAAGATACTCTTTGTACTGACTTATAAAGAAAATAAATTATACAGCGGCTGCATGCATACCACGTTCATTTGAGGTGCCCATGTTGCAAATTCACGTTCCCAATTACGCAAGGTTGAAAGTGGAGCTACTACCAAATGTGGAGAGTGGATCTCCTCACAAAGAGATGCTAAAAATGCAATACTCTGTATAGTTTTTCCTGATTACAAGCATAAGAAAAACAAGTGGATGCATTAGCAAAGCAAACAAAAGCTCAGAAAAGGCAGAGATAACATGAGAGAGAGAGAGATAGAGAGAGAGAGAGAGAGAGAGAGAGAGAGAGAACAACTCACCAAGACCCATTTCATCAGCAAGGATTACATGAGTCTGTTTTGACCATGAGAACCGTAAGAAGTTCAGCCCTTCCAGCTGATATGGATGCAATGAACCTTCAATTATAATGAAAAGAAATGCATTCAGGAATTAGAAGGGGAACCAAACACAATGTAATACAAAGGTGCACTAAATTGGCGAAAAAAAGGGTTACGAGATAAGAAAGATGTATGTACCCCCTGAAAGGAATTCTGGACTACGTTCAAATTGTTGGAATTCTTTTGATTTTTTCTTGAACTCATTAACATCTCCTAGGCTACCATTCTGCTTACTCACTCTGCGAGACTTGGATTGACTTTTATTAAATCTTTCTATTTCAGGTTGAAATGCAGATATGTCAGATTCAAACTCCCAATAGCATTCATCATAAGGGAGTTCTTTATACTTCACAAGATATTCCTTCTCATCATCTCCCCTACAGGATGCAGCATGAATATAGCATTCAGAAATATCATGTAAGCAATCAAACTTTCCACAAACTGCAGGAAAATATATCAGAACACCACAGCCACCACCACCAAAACAATAGCCCACCAAAATGAATATATTTTTTGATGAATAGCATACCAATGAAATACAATAGATTGTTCTCATGAGCTCAATCAAAGACACAGGCCTTTATCATAAATGATAGAATCTCAATGACAATGCTCTTGAGCTTCTTGTAATAACTAAAGCAAGATACAGGAGAACAATCTGAAAGACAAACTCTGAAGCAGAAAGTCAATCCCTAACAATTTTCCCCAACCCACCCTATCATAGAAAAGAAGAAAAAAGACATTGTTTTTCCCAACCTAAAAACTTTCCCAAACCAGAATGATGGCATGAATAATTTGATAACCAAGCAAAGTCAATCATCTATCCAAAGTGCAAGTAACCTAATAAATAGGTAACTGCTAAACAAAAGCAGGCCACAACATATCATCTAACCAGAAATATGACATGCATGATGACTTGAATAATGAGGTGTTTTTACATTAAAAAAAAAGTATTTTTGCAACTCAAACCAGTGACTTCTTAGTTACAATGGAATAATCTTACCATTACAGCAAGGTTCACTGTTCTAAATCCCAGCTAAAACAAGCTCCGCAGAAAATACATGAATTGTTGCATGGTAAGAAATTAACAGCTTGTCTAGATCTCCCAAAAAACAATAAGAGGCTAACCGCACTTGATATTCAATAGTCCAGACATACAAAATTATGAGTTCACAACCACCAAAATTTCCCCAAATTACAGCTTACAATCACAAATTTAAGGACAAAGGATTAATAAAACATAATTTACAAAATAAAAATGTACAGGTGTATAATAGAAGTTTCAAAGGGCTCAACCTGCAAGCAAGAATTCGATCAACAGTGGTCCATTCAGGCCTGATGGCCACAAAGTCATCCTCAGAGTTATCATTTGATGCCATTTGGCGATGGAAGTTGTTTACTTTAGTCTTCAAGCGTGGATGTGACTTGAATGCCTTAAGGAATTCTTTCTCCGGCACCCTTTTTGTTTTTGTGGAGAGAGAGAGAGAGAGAGAGAGAGAGAGAACAAGTAGTGGATGAATGCTTGTAAATACACATGGAGACACAAACTACAGATAAACATAAATGAGAAAATCATGCAAAAGTCAAGCAAGGGTGTTCTGACACCAACACCACATTACAGGAGTCTGTACTTTGTGAGAAAACTAAAAATAATATAAACAATGTTTGCAAACAAATTAATTTGTTAAATACCACGTGCAGTGCAGATAAGATAATCCCTTCCACTTCACAAGATACTGTTTTACAAAAATTTGCTTTGAGCCCAGCTTGGAGGCATCTCCATCAGCAGCTGCAGTAGGACGCATTTCACAATCCAGTATCTTCTCTATATCAGATAGAGGGCTAACCTGCAGATAGCAGAACACTATTAGTCAGGTATTGAAGAAGCACGATATCCATACATCCAATAAGAGAAAAATATAGTTCTCAAAGTGTTGTGGATCATACACATTCAGGGCACCTCCAATTTCCCGGAAGGGGAGCTTTCAAAGGCGGACATAGACACTTAGGATGGTAAGCATAAGTACAAGTTTCACAGCTCAGAAGATTTCCATCTTCTCCACATGATTGGCAGCAATTATCTTTCTAAAAGATGCACGGCACCAAAAAAAGGAACCAATATGAGAACCATACAGCACATGAAATTTGGAATATCAAGGACAAAAAATCATCTAAAGATGAGATTATGGTGAAAGGTCAATGTCACTCAAAATACCTCCAACAGCATCAAGATGCAAAATGTTCCAAAAGCAGATGCAATTCTGTCTTTTTGAAGCCCCAAATGACTCAAACAACAAACAGCTTACAGGGACACAAAATTATGGCAAATGGTTCTACAGGTGAAATCCAAGAATTCAACATTGACATTTAAAGGATGGACTTAAAGAATTAGTCTCTGAAATAAAGCCAGTAAAATCAAAACACAAAGAAAAAGAGCACACTCAACAGTAGGACAACTGCTAAACAAAGCTTTCCCACATAAAGGCCCACAGACCTATAAACCCATCCATGCCAAAAGCCCAGGGTCAGGATAGAACCAGTAGAAAGTCCCAAAATCCTTTAGCAAAGGAGTAAATCAGAACTGTCAAATTTGTGCTGCCAACAACTACCAAGAGCATAATTACCATATTATTCTTTCGAGCAATAGAAAAGATTTGTGATAATTATTGCTAGAAAACCAGCATAAGTTTCTATAAAAAAAAATAAAAAAAAAAAAAGAGCTTAACATCAAGGTTGCCCTTTAAGCAATAGGGCAACCATACTGCAATAGGAAAAGTTCATGTCATAAATAACTCAAGTCCAGTGAAACTCATCTAGATAATTACCATTAACAATAAGGATAAAACTTTTTAGATCAGAATGAGGCTAACATCTGAACATATTTCAAGATAACTGCAAAGTGGTTAATTTGACCCTAAACAGCTAACATCTCTATGCCATAACATCAAGGCTGTAAAAATACAAGAAACATAGAAGACCCAATAAGTGAAGAAATGCATAAATAGTGACAGTAAATGGGGAGAGAGTATGGAAAATTGAGAAAAATTTAAAAAGTTGAATATAGAAGAGGAATATGAAACAAACCGCATCATCCCTGACTATCTTCTCAACTTTTTCCTGGGACTTCCAAAGTTTTCCGGAAACAAAATCAGAATCATCATCCGAGTCATCTAAGTTATAGATTGGTCTTCGCTCAGATCTAGCGCGAAGCCTCTCAACCAAGCTACTCATGTTCTGCAACAGAGACAACCTTGTGTTTATTAAGTGCGACAACCAGCACAATATGACGGACAAACAGAACGAAGACAAACAGATAAAATCACAAAACATGTTGGAATTTACAAACACAAGATAATGGTAAAGGATCAACCAACTAAAATGCCACAATACTCGTATACCTTCTCCCTATTTCAGCACCCACTCTGGATTTTGAATAATTGAACATTACCTAAAAACAAAGTCAGTAGTCATTTCCGCCTAAGGCAATGGCCTAATTGGTATACTATTCATCTGTCCAATAAATGTGGTCTTCCCCATTTTGGATCAACTCTTGCCCAAGCTATCAACCAACACTTTACCAGCATTAAAAGGCAGAAACAAGCTAAGTCCTAAACCCACCGGCATCGAAAACCAGCTCAATTCTCACCGCCCCCACCCCCCCCCGGAACCCAAACAAAAAACAAAAACAGAAACCAAAGCAGTGGAAAAAGCCAAAAACCGCCAAACCGCTACTGACACAAACCTTAGAAAGAAAGGGGAAGCCAGGAAAAAAAACACACAAAAAAAAAGAACAAGAAAAAGAGACCCCCAATTGCACACAATACATAAAAAAGATAGAAAGCATCACCATTGTCACGCAAGAAAATATAAAACTCGTAAAAAGGACAGAAAAAGCAAAAAAAAAAAAAAAGAAAAGAAAGAAAAAACACAGAGAGAATGAAAGAAAGGAAAAGGAAAACATCACCATTCTTCAGCGATAAAGAAATGCAAAAGCGAAATAGACGATCAAGAACACATGGAATCAATCTACGAGCTCGGTGCTGGTTGTTCTTGATTGCTTGGTAGTAGTGCCCGTGCGCGTGTGTGTGTGGGCGCGCGGCGCGTGTTCAAGTGGCGGTGGGGGTTGGGCCAGTCATGTCATGGATACTCGTAACGGTTTTGCGGAGTTATAAAGAAGTAGAGAGAGAGAAAGAGACAGAAGTAGAGAGAGAATTACCGGAGATTGCCGGATCTAGACACCAATTTTGAGGATATTTCTGCCCACGGCCGGAGTCTGGCGGAGTGGGCCTAAAGAGCGACAGAAGACACAGAACTTTTAAAAAAGCGATTTAAGATTTCGCGAAGCCCTCCGTTGTCTTTTGCTTTTTTGTTTTTTTTTTTTTTCTGTGTCTCTCCCCCCCTCTCACTAGCCCGCTTTTGGAGTTTTTTGACAGACACACCACTGTTCCTGTCTTATATATTTACTGTCGGCTGCTACTTTTTGGCTCTGTGCATCAGAATTACAGAAATACTCTCCCGTGCACGCGACCCTCTGGTGAGATTTCGGAGGGCGATATGGTCTTTCTGGATGACGTCGATTTTGCGGTTGTTGATCTGTTTTTTTTTTTTATTTTTCTTTACCTTTTTTTTCTTTTTTTTTTCTGTTCTATTCTATTGCACCACCACCATGCCTGGGAATTACGAAAGAAAATCAAGCAAAAACAAAAATGTATTCGGGTTAGAGTGTTTGTGCCATTCTTAAATATTCGACGCACCAGAAAAAAAAACTCAATTTATTTTTTTCATCGTTATATTTTTATTCATATAATGATTTTTAAACAAATTTATAAATTAATAAATTAAAATAGTATTAAGAATTAATATCAAATTTTTCTCACTTTTTCTATCTTCAAACTATTTTTTCAAATATTCGTAATATCGTGAATTCATGTATTTTATGTTATTTATATTAAATTCATGTATTGCGTGAATCTGCTAGAAGTATTAAATATATATGCAACTCTTTATGTTAAATTGTTCGGTTTAGTTGACTCTTTTTTTTTTTTTTTACTCACTCTCTCTCTCTCTCTCTCTCTCTTCGTGAATGGTTTAATCACCTGCGCGAGAAAATAATAATAAGTAAATAAATAACAATGATTAATAATCCAATATTTCTTTTTAGCGAAAGGAAATAATTATCAGGTGAGTGGATAGCCAGAATTTGAATCCCAGTTACAAACTTATCAGAGGGGAAAAAATGATTTACCGTATCTCATACATAAATGTTGTAGCTCTTTAGCTATCTACAATAACATTGGAAATAGTTGCACCATTTTAGGGGTTAGGCAATTATTGGCAAGGTGGATTTAAAAAGGATATCGTGGCTTTTTAGAGGATGAAATCTTGCAATTTAAGGAAGATTGCAAGTGGGACTGCAATTGCCAGAGGCTAAATCTCGAGTCAATAACCCCAAACAAGCGGTAAGTGAAGCAATTATTCATTAATCCGTGTATTACAGGGACAAATCTCAACAATATACTGTCTAATCAGCATTACGATACGTTGGTCTCGTATCGATCGTTCCTTTTAAGGACGAAGACTCGCCGTGTCTTGTTGTTCTACCAACATAAATGGTAATGACTAAAAAAATTGCATTATAATTACAAAACCCATCCTCTTTTATTACTAAAATCCTCGTCTTCATCGCTAATTCAATGAATCCATGGCATAAAAGAAGTTCAACGAGCAGTACTATCTCAACATACAAGACTTTTAATATATTCGGAAGAAAAAAAAAAAGACTTTTACGTCTCAAATATGTAATTTTTAAATTATAATACAATAGTTTGACTGTTATTAATCCTAGGCGATGGATAGGGGGGTTAATTGATAAAATCAAAATGAACCGAATGAAAATTTTGATGAATTGAATCAGAATTTGTTATTGCTCAACCGATCCAATATAACTAATTTTCTACTTTAATTATAATTTTTAATTTTTAATAAGTTGTATATTTTTTAATTTTTTACTATAACAATATTACAAAATATTACTAACATAATTGTTAGTAAATATATGTTAATAAAGTATTGTTATATTTTAAATATTTATTTATTTATTTTGTACATAATGATGATTATATATTTTTAATGAATATATACAAATATTTTTTTACATGTAAATTTTTTTTAAAAAAATTGTTGAATTTTTTTTTTTAAAAAGTAATATTAAATTAAGATAAATAAGCGGTCATTTGAGATATGATAATAATTAAATTAAAGTCATTTATATACATAATTTTCAGAATTTATATATAAATAGATTCTCTAATTTTCGTTTTAAAATAAAAAATTATCTTGACTTTTAGAAAGTAACAAAATATACTTTTAGAAAAAAAAAAATCTTTTTATCTCAGATCTAACAATTTGTCAGCCAACTAAACGTATTACATCACATTCTAATTATTGTATTATTATTATTATTATTATTATTTTCCATAAATTATACGATACTCGTTCAAGATCGTACGCCAAAATCGAAATTTAGTACGCCACCGAGCGACCCAAAAATCTCTTTGTTTATTTTGGGTGTTTTATCGACCACAAAATAAGCATAATAATGATTTTGGGACGCAGTTTGAGTTACTGTTTTAAGTCGATCATAGAGTGGCGTTTGTTAACTGACTAAATATTTTATTTGAAAATATGATTTGGGGTTACGGTTAATCAGGCCCAAAATGAACCGTATTTGAAGATTTTCGTGTCATTTTGCAGAATATTAAATTCTGATATTGATTATAGAATCTCGAAAAAATATTGTATGGTTTCTAAAAAGTTGTGCACCATAACGCGAAAATGGCACGAGACGGTTGTACACTGAATTTGTTATTATCAAGTTGAACATTTGAGCTCTTGACGAATAACTTAGCAACAAAATGACTAACTTTATAAATATTTACTACTATAAATAAAACTAAAGCGAATAAATGTGTCATTTAATAATGTTAATTAATTAAAAATAAATATTTAATTATATTATATAAAAGTAAATATACATAGCATATAATTTTGAAAACGAGTATAACAAAAATAATTTTACCGATATAATAAATAAATCTTTTAATAATTATCATAAATAATTTGTAAAATAAATTATTTATAAATTTAATTTTTATTAGATTTAATTTATTTATTAAATAAATCTTAAAATCCCAGAAAAAGAAAACGATGAAACATAAAAACCAGAGGAAGCGCCGAAGCCTTTCTGGTAACTTCTACATCCTTCAGGTTGCCTCTTAGCCAATCTCTCGCGTCCTTCAAACTCGCGACCTTTCCCATCTCTGAGAGAGAGCAAAAGAACAAAGAGTTCGGAGGAGAAGAGAGAGATGGCGTCAAGGAGGCTGCCGAAGTCGGCCACGGCGGCCCTGAAATCTTCTTGGAGGGCGTCGAGGCTCTCTCGTGGTCCTCCCTCGGCGCCCTCATGCGCTCGCGCAGTCTCCGCCGCCGCCGCTTCCCCGCTCGGCAATCCTATCAACTCCTTGCTCCCGACTCAATTCTGTCCAGCAAAATTTTCTAGAATCGCGTTGGCCTGCTCCTTCCACTCTTCCGCTCCCCGTTTCTCCGCCGCAACGAGTTCATCCCAGGTCATTACTACTTCTGTTTTTCTAAGATGATTATTTTGGGAATCACTTGCTAATGTATTGTGCCTTAAATCGAGCTTTTTGGGCTTGCTACTTGATCTCACGGTGTTTTGTCTTGTTATATATATATATATATATAATGATGCCATTTGAGCTTGAAGTTGTTGTGGCAGTGATTGCTGCATTGCTAGTTCAACTGCCATTTTGTTTGTCTATCTCAGTAAGTGTGTGCTCGGAAATCCTTTGGTTGCACATTTGTCGAAAGACAGGCATCAATTGAGATTTTTACCCCCCCTTCTTCATTACACTTTTCGAGTTGCTTGTCTACGTCAGATGCTAATGTTTGCGCTTTCTTCTTACCCACGCTATATTGGTCCTCTTTTCTGTGTAAACGTATCAGGCGAATCCCTCAGAGTTCACTGAGATGGCATGGGAGGGCATAGTCGGCGCTGTTGATGCAGCACAAGCTAGCAAACAACAAGTAGTGGAAACTGAGCATTTAATGAAAGCCCTTCTGGAGCAGAAGGATGGATTGGCTAGGAGGGTTTTTGCAAAGGCTGGGGTTGATAACACATCGGTTTTGCAAGCTACGGATGACTTCATTTCCAAACATCCTAAGGTAGGTGTGATGCCTCCTGTCATGATGCGTTATGCATATGCCTTGCAGTGTGTGTATGCCTGTGCATGCCCATGGATGCTGTGTTGGTAGTCTAACATTATTGCTTTTGTAGGTGGAGGGTAACACCCGTGGCCCTGTAATGGGCTCCCATCTCAGTTCCCTACTAGACAATGCACGGAAGAATAAGAAGGAAATGGGAGATGACTTTGTGTCAGTGGAGCATATGGTCTTAGCATTCTGTTTGGATAAGAGGTTTGGACAAAAGTTATTGATAGATCTTCGCATTGGTGAGAAGGATTTGAGGGATGCCATTCAAGCTGTTCGTGGAAGTCAGAAAGTAACGGATCAAAGTATTACTTTTCTTTCTTTCTTTATTTTTTTTATTATCTTCTAAACTTCGTGAAGTTTTTAAGTATAATCACTTAAATTGTACAATTAACCACATAAAGACAAAGGTATAAAGCCCTCGAAAGTATGAGGAGATGAATGCTACAGCCAATCTTTCTACTTTGTAAGAGTCTCTACTTGATTTTGAATGAATTTTCCATATCCAATTGACCTTCTTTTCTTTGTCCAGGATCATAATGCTCATTTTGTAGCCTACAAACTGTTTTTGTTTGTCATTGGATACTCAAATTTTTGTTACTCTCTAGTTTATTCTGACTTTTGTCTTTGCATCATACCCAGATCCAGAAGGAAAATATGGAGCTCTTGAGAAGTATGGCAATGACTTGTCTGAGCTTGCTAGGCGTGGCAAACTTGACCCTGTAATAGGCCGAGATGATGAAATTCGGCGGTGTATCCAGATTTTATCTCGGAGAACTAAAAATAATCCAGTTATTATTGGTGAACCTGGTGTGGGGAAAACTGCAATTGTGGAGGGGTAATTTCAGATTTGAGGAATTCAAACTTTGTTTTGACTTTTGACAGATCAAGGATAAGTTTTAGCTCTTTTTTTTTTTTTTTTTGGTTGAGTGGATACATGATTTGATGTTGTATTTTACTTCTCTAGCAGACACTAGACAACCTATATGGTAAATAAAATGGGCTTGAGATGGCCTTTTCTGGATTGGCAGCTGGTATAAATTGTACTGCATCTGAAATCAGGATAGCCATTTCATAATTCACCTATGAGCTGAAGTCTATCCACTTAGTAGTCCAATGGTTTCCAACTATGAGTTCGACACTTTTCCATGAGTATCAAGTGTTTTTTTTTTTTTAAATAAAATTGTGTACTGTTTTGTAGACTAGCTCAAAGGATTGTGCGTGGCGATGTGCCGGAACCTCTATTGAACCGGAAGGTTGCTGTTTGTTGCTTTCTTTTATTTATCCATATACCTAGCTCTGGGGTGTTAGGTATTCTACACAATGTGCATGTTTGGGACTAAAATTTTGCCCCTGTTTAAAACTGCCTCTGTTGTGGGATTGAATTCACATTTGGATTTTGGTGGATGCACCACTAAAAACTTTCATTAGCATTTCTCCATCTTGGCAGTATATTCTTTTTTTGGCCATACTATGCAATTTTGACTTGTTCAAATTACACTCAATCTACAGTTAATCTCCCTGGACATGGGTTCACTGGTTGCCGGTGCCAAATATCGTGGAGAATTTGAGGAAAGGCTAAAAGCTGTGCTGAAGGAAGTTACTTCTTCAAATGGGCAGATCATTCTATTCATTGATGAGATCCATACGGTTGTTGGCGCAGGTCATCCCCTGCTTCTGCTTTGCCAATCCTATGCCCTTATTAGTTAGTAAATTGTTGAATTTACTTGATTTTGTGTAATGTTGCATATATTGTGAATGCTATACCTAAAATTTTGGTTATAGAAACTTTTCATTCAAATCCATGTGCATCTGCCCAAGTATATGGATGCATTATCTCAAGATTGTTTGCATTTTATTTTTTTTTTAAACCATATTGATTGTGCATAATGCATTCTTCTTTGATGTGTTTGCATTCTTGATTATGGTGTGGTAGGGGCTACAACTGGAGCAATGGATGCTGGGAATCTGTTGAAACCAATGCTTGGAAGAGGTGAACTGCGGTGTATAGGAGCAACTACACTGAACGAGTATAGAAAGTACATAGAGAAGGACGCAGCACTTGAGCGTAGATTTCAACAAGTATTTTGTGATCAACCGTCAGTTGAGGATACGATATCCATTCTTCGCGGTTTACGTGAACGATATGAATTGCATCATGGCGTTAAGATTTCAGACAGTTCCCTTGTTGCAGCTGCAATTCTCGCAGATAGATACATCACAGACCGTTTTCTGCCTGATAAAGGTAAAACTAGCTTAATTTAATATAAAACATGATAGGCACAACAGTTGCTGCTTTGTATGTTTTGCCTGTGTATTTGTAAATTCAACTGGAAGGTCCAAATGTTCATCTTTTGCAATGAGTAGGGAAGGAATACACACACGCCCGTGTGCACACATATATATATGGAGAGAGAGAGAGAGAGAAAGAAGGAGGGCGGGAGAGAGAAAGAGAGAGAGAGAGGGAGAGAGAGAGATGGATTCTCTAACTTGCCTACTTCTTGAAAGTTATCAACGTGCCCAGATTTATGTAGTTGATTTTAATTAAATTTCAGATTAAGGCTTTGTCGTTGTTGATTTCTTAAATGCACCTTGCTTTTATGTTCTAATCATAGTTGAAGAAATTTTAGGTATTTTGTTTTTATCTTTTTTGCTAGCTTTTGCAACTTGTTTCCAAGTGACAGCACTTTTCCTTTAGTTTAGTATGGCCAGTCCAGTGCCAATTCTTACATACTCAAATCAACCTAATTTAATGAGGTTAAGTCTTGATTAGTAACCAATTTGAATTGATATCATTGTTTGAATCAAATGATGTTCCACTCTTCTTTAAACACCACACCACACAAATAATCTAGGATCCCTGATCATCTTGCTATTGCTGAAACCCTGAGCAAGTCAAAACTTGTATTCTCCCTCTTTGAAAAAGCCAAATTTGCTCTAGAAATCCCAGTGTTTCGTAGGATTAACATTTGGATAATCCCTTTAATAGTAGCATGTCAATAACAAAATTGGTGTTCGTATATCTTGTTGCCTAATGGGCAATGATTGCTAAATCATGGAGATACATATTAGGGATGGGGACATGGTGGCAGCAATGATACAATGATGGAAGAACACGTTGATTTTTATGGAAGAAAAAAAAATGCAAACAAAATGGCCAATATATCCTTAATGAAAATGAGGGTAAATAAAAGGTGCAGGGTATTTTTTCCTAGGAAAATTGAGCACGTTGCTAACTTGCTCATCCTTGACTTGCCCACAGGGTGGGCAAGTTGGCAAGTCCCTTCCCTCTGTGTTTGTGTGTGCACGTGCTTTTGGATTTAAATCTGAACTCCTGATTTCTTTGTCAAATGTCAGACATAATTATACTTAACTTTTGTTGCATGTAAATTTCCATTTAATGCCTTCTTATTGGATGGACCTTATGGTGGCAATATTCCTTTTCTTTTTAAACAAGTTCATCCCCACTAAGAGAAGGGAAGCAATTGGATTCGGGAGAATTAGCCATTTATAATTCAACAAGTAAATTCTCCAGGGTGATCAGTGCAGGAATAATTGCTTTGTTACTCGAGCATGGTCACAATGATTGACTTCTGCTACTAGAATCATAGTTGCTTCTACCTATAAGTGCTTTGAAGTTTCTAATAAGCTTTTCTGTCCAGCCATTGATCTTGTTGATGAAGCTGCCGCAAAGCTGAAAATGGAGATAACATCTAAGCCTACAGAGTTGGATGAGGTGGACAGAGCTATACTAAAGCTGGAGATGGAGAAGCTATCTTTGAAAAATGACACTGATAAGGCATCTAAAGAGAGACTCAGCAAGATTGAACAAGACTTGAATGAACTCAAGCAAAAACAGAAAGAACTGAATGAACAATGGGAGTGCGAGAAGGCTCTCATGAATCGGATTCGTTCAATTAAAGAAGAGGTAAAGTTTGTCTATTGGGGGCATATTATTGTCAAGGCATTTCCTTTTTCCATTTTTTCCTTTGACCTTTTGATTTACTGGTTTAAATTGCTTGTAGATTGACAGGGTCAACTTAGAGATGGAAGCTGCTGAGCGTGAGTATGATTTAAATCGTGCTGCTGAGCTCAGATATGGAACTTTAATGTCCCTTCAACGCCAGTTAAAGGAGGCTGAGGAGAATCTCACTGAATACCAAAAGTCTGGAAATTCTTTGCTTCGAGAAGAGGTCACTGATCTTGATATTGCTGAAATAGTAAGCAAGTGGACTGCTATTCCTGTGTCAAACCTTCAACAATCAGAGAGAGAGAAGTTAGTCCATCTAGAAGAGGTTCTCCACAAGAGGGTAGTTGGTCAAGATATTGCAGTAAAATCAGTAGCTGATGCAATTCGGCGTTCAAGAGCAGGATTGTCTGACCCGAATCGACCAATAGCTAGTTTCATGTTTATGGGTCCCACTGGGGTTGGTAAAACAGAGCTTGCTAAGGCCTTAGCAGGTTACCTCTTTAACACAGAAAATGCTCTTGTGAGAATAGATATGAGCGAGTACATGGAAAAGCATGCAGTGTCACGCTTGGTTGGGGCTCCACCGGGTTATGTTGGCTTTGAAGAAGGTGGACAACTCACTGAAGTGGTTCGTCGAAGACCATATTCTGTAGTGCTGTTTGACGAAATTGAGAAAGCACATCATGATGTCTTCAACATTCTGTTACAGCTATTGGATGATGGGAGGATAACTGATTCTCAAGGAAAGACTGTTAGTTTTACCAACTGTGTTGTGATCATGACATCAAACATTGGCTCCCATCTTATACTTGAAACCCTTAGCAACACACGTGATAGCAAGGAAGTTGTATATGATATCATGAAACGCCAAGTTGTTGAGTTGGCGAGACAAACTTTCCGTCCTGAGTTCTTGAATCGAGTAGATGAATATATTGTCTTCCAACCTTTGGACTCCAAACAAATCTGTAGAATCGTTGAGATACAGGTGATTATTCTTCTCACAAAAAATTTCATTTTGTTTTTGCAGCCATGTTTATGTTTTCTGTTGATGTCATACAGAACTTTTTTTTAATTCATCAATCAATCCATCATATTTTTTTATGATGTATTTGCAATTTGTTGTGGCAGAGACTGCATTCAATTTGTACATGATTTTGGTAGTTATACCATCTGCCTCTCACATTTGGCTTCTGTTTGTTGTGATCATTTAGTGGAGTGGCCATGTTCCCATAATCATCCTCTGTTGCATAGAATGGCAATCCAAATCCTGAACACAGCATTTAACTATCTCATAGGCCATATTGCTTTGTATCCTTTTGGAGTATACATCTTATGCATGTGAATAAGCCCTCAGAGCTTTTCATATTTGTGTTCTCGGCTTCTGCCAGCAAATTCTGACCAATATTTTAATATATCATTGTCCATCACTAGTTGGGTCGATTGAAAGAGAGGCTCAAACAAAAGAAGATCGATCTCCATTATACCGAGGAGGCTATCGAGCTCTTAGGTAAATTGGGTTATGACCCAAATTTTGGTGCAAGGCCTGTAAAGCGGGTGATACAGCAATTGGTTGAGAATGAAATCGCAATGACACTATTGAGGGGAGATTTCGTGGAGGAAGATTCGGTTCTTGTTGATGCCGACATATCCTCGGACCTTCCTCCTCAGAAGAGATTACAGATCCGGAAAGTAGAGAGCAGTTCGGCAGTGGAAGGCATGGCAGTTAATGACTAGTATTGCTGCTCCAGTTGTAAACATGTCCAATAGAGGCTTCGGCTTGTTCTTTAGCCGGTGCCCTGACCAAAAGGTACTGAGAGTTTTATGCTTTCCTGTAATGGCGTAGGCCACTGGGCTTTACCCAAGTGTTATTTAGTTGCGGCTTCCCTATTCTCCAGAAGGAGCGTTGTCTCTGCAGAGCAGTCGAAAAGGTCACTTTTTTCTATGCAAGGATTAAAGCATGCATGCACCCGCAAATTAAGGAACATAATAACGCACATCAACCAAGGAATTAACAGAAGGTGTTTGTCATCAATAATTGCTGAGAATTAGTGCTCGAGTTAGAAGCCCCCATGTGGTTGTAGGTCCTCCGTTCTGGTTGGTGGAGTGTCGCGTCTCAGTTGGAGTTAATGCTTCTCAATCTTACAACCAACTAATGGCCAGCATGCGTGGTAAGCTTTTTCTTAAGTAAAATGAAAGGGTAATGCTGTACACACTGATGGTAAATATCACACTGACGCTATGGATATGACCTTTCCATAGACCGGTAAAGATTATATAACGAGGGTCTTATCACAGGATTGCAGCAGAGCCTCTTCACGCAGAGCCTTCAGTCTGCGGGTTGTGTTTGTTATAAGTCTATTTCTGTCAAAATTTATTTAAAATGATTTATTTTTTTAAATTTTGTCCTGAAAAAAAAAAAACATCGAAATATTTATTAATTGTAATAAGCGAACGTCTTTAACGACAATTAATAAAGGAGAGAAAATCAATCGTAATTATAAAGTTTAATATTATAGTTGTTAAGATGAAGAAAAGGCAAAATGAATCGGTGAAGTAGATTTCTTGATCATGTGAATGAGGGAATATATGATATTTATCGCTTGGACCCAATGTTCAGGTGGTAGTGATCAACTCTCGGCGATCTGTGAAACTTTCGATTTTCAATTTTATCGCTCTGCCTAGTTTCTGTGTTATGCTATTTTTCCATTCAATTTTATCTTTTGTGAAACTTTCCATCAAAATCAGATTTTTATTAACTTTTTAAATATTCACCTCAATTTTTTTTTTCTAACTAAAATTGTAAGGAAGATTTTTCTTAATTTCTCCAATATATTATTAATGCTAGAATTAGGTATCTACGTCGTACGAATTTGAGATATTTATATGAGCAGTGATAATATGAGCTTCGATGAATATTGAAATGAAATTTATTAAGACCATCTCTTTTTTAATTTGTGTCAATAGATAACATTAGCTTGGCGCTCTTGAGAATTTATGAGTTAATATAATCTGGTTTCTTTTGGCTTAATTTGTCACGTTTTACACTTCTAATGGCCAATTTTGACTAATAATGTAAAAAAGCCTCAGGAAAAATTCTTTTCCCAAGCTTTAACTGATAGAGCAATGAATATCGAAGCAAAAAAATGCTATACATACACGCACGCACACACACACACACAAAATTTTTAAATCAAAATAAAAATTAATATATATATATATAATAAGAACCAAAAAAATGATGGTCATGCTACAATGATTCTATTATCCTTGTATCAAGATTTGCCTCTTCCCCTTTGTCCTTATTCACGTCTTAGCTGTAATCACGTTCCTGCTCTCTCTTTTTGGTACATGATCTGCAAATCAAAACTTCAAAAATTTAAGTGCGCAATTTGAAAAAGAAGAAGATTAAGACCAAATGAGCTTAGCCAAAAAATGAGCGAGAAAAATAAGAGAATAGTGTTGAGAAAAGGAGCGGGGAGGACTTTGTAATTGGAACGGGAGAGTG
Source organism: Bruguiera parviflora (assembly GCA_019804595.1). Taxonomy (NCBI): domain Eukaryota; kingdom Viridiplantae; phylum Streptophyta; class Magnoliopsida; order Malpighiales; family Rhizophoraceae; genus Bruguiera; species Bruguiera parviflora. The sequence goes on from CM034051.1 coordinate 5,409,847, forward strand.
GTGGAATTATGGAGATGAGATGCTTTTTGAAGAGCATATACGAGCATAGAGATGAGCTCTGTATATTGTTAAATGTAATAAGTAGAAAATTTTATTAATTCTAATGAATATTTTTTTAGAAAACTTTATTGCCGGAATTAAAAAGTAAATTAATATTACAAGAGAGAGCAATGGGGAAAGAAAGTAATGTGACTAAATTGAGAATATGGTAGAAAGAAAGTAACATGAGAAATTTCGCCAAAAAAAATTTAATCATAAAGAATGGTATTTATTTAGAGTTAGAATTAAGGAAAAGTTTTTTCTAAGTTTTTGTTGTAACTAATTAACTCAATTATATGTGTTTACTTGTTTTGCTAATTTTCTCAATTGTCTGAAATATTATTTATCGTAATTAAATTTATATTAACTTTATATATATATATATACCCATTTCATTAAATCTTGCTACAAATACTGTGAAATTAGAAAAAAATGATTTTAGAGTGTCTTAAAAAATTGGAGATAATGTATGCAGATCGTTAAAGGAGTAGTAATCGTTGAATGGAAAGATGGGCTGTGTTTATATTTCACCCCTTTTTATTTGCAACACATCCACCAAAACATCAAACGCTTGTAAAACTTCATTTAATATATATATATATCATCCTTTTGCTTTAGTTGTAACATGTCCCAGAGATCCACCAAAACAGCCGACGCTCGTAAAACTTCATTTAATGTTAGTACTTTTCAGGTGTCTCTTGAATGTGTATTTTCTATATACGTGTAGGTCCGATATCATGCCAATTCTGCTATACTAATAGAACTGTATGCTATTTAGTTTAATATTTAATATCTAATCAAAGTTGAATTATATATATATATAGTAGAAATTCATTGAAGAAGTTCAATTTTCTCAAAAAATTTCCCTTTCTTTTTTATTTGTCCACTACTTTATATTTCCTATTTATCTCTGTCAGTAGCGTTTTTGGTCATTCTGTGAGCGACCCGTGGGGAGAACAAGGGACGACTGCAAATTTATGGTAATTGCCCCACCGAACATTTGCTGATTCAATGTCCACCGTCGAAAGAATTAGCAAGAAAATGAATTGATTAGTGCAAACGACCCAAATACACTGTTGCTCAACTTTCATGAGTTTGTCGAATGAGATTTCCTTTCTCGCGGCGACAATTATTCAGACCTCTTTAATCTCTCGATTTGTTTTTGACAATTTTTGGCGTGCGGTGTTTATCGAATATACTCTGAAGATAATTAGTCGGATAACATGTCTTAGTCCTCAGCCACACCGGCCAGTGCAACCGAGTGTCCAAAATACAACGGACAACAACTTTATATGAATTATTTATTATAAGACCAAAATGTTAAATACCGAATTATAAAAATTTTAATCGCTTTTTTGTTTTTTCTTTTTGGTTAATATTTGAGATTACAATATTAATTTCAACGGCGCTAACTGTTAAGCGTCCCCCTTCTATCGGCTTCAACGGCCCCTCTTCTTCTTCTTATTATTATTATTATTATTATTATTATTATTATTATTATTATCTGCCGATTGCATGCTTGGTCGAATCTTAATAACATTTCTGTGTGCTTGGAGAATCGTTTACTAAAAAAAAAAAAAAAAAAATTTCCGATCAATGAGCATCGAATGTGATTGTGGCAATATAGAAGAAAGAAAGAAAGAAAGAAAGAAAGAAAGAAAGAAAGAAAGAAAATAATAATAATAATAATAAAAGGTCAGACTTTTTCTCTACTGGGGTATCTGCAATTTTATTGTAGCCATCTCGGACGCATCTCCCGGGCATAAACGCAGCAGAGCCATTCATAATAATCTCGTCTCCCTTGACCAGATATTATCAAACATTTTGCAGCCTCTCCCAGCCGATGAGAGTCAGTTGGGCCCCAGACCATTGCCGTGGGACCCCACGCCAGGAATCGACTGGATGCCAGGTCATGAGTGTCAGGGGCGTTCGGTGTACTGCACCACACGTTGGCACGTTTTCCGATCCAAACTGAGAGCCCCCCCCCCCCGTGGGGGCCTCCGGGAGGTTGCCGTCCCCCTTGACTTCACGTCGAAAAAAATAAAAGAGAGGAGTTGAGGGGGTTGTGTTTCTTGTTTGGCGTTAAAATTTTAATTTAAACAGCCGAAGTTTTAATATTCGAACCAACACCCCCCCCCCCAATTTTAATTTCAATTTGTTGTCATTTATTACATTGTTTATAATTGCACTTTTCTTCAAGCAGCCGCATTTTTCGGAAAAATAAAAAAAAAGAGAGAGAAAAAGGAAAGAAGAAGAAGAAGAAGAAGAAGAAAAATTGAGCAAATGCATTAGGTTAAAAATGATTGATAATGAGAGAGAGCTGTACGACAACGACAAATTTGGCAGTTAGCTTAAAAGAGTGTCCTGCTCGGAACAGTTCTCCAAGAAACGAAACACGAACACGTCCAAACAGAGCCCTATAGTGGAAGCCCTCGTTTGTCTCGGTGTGTTATTGTCAAAGAGAATGGAAGCTTTCTGCACTTCCTCACTCACTCACTCACACACAAACCCAACACGCGGTCTCTCTCTCTCTTTCTCTCGGTCTCTCTCTCTCTCTCTGGCTCTCTCTCTCTGAGTCTCTACGCGAAATGTGTCTAGTGTAGAAGGCTGTGAGTGTTTCTTTGTAATGTAGCTGCCCTAATTGGGAAAGAAAAGAAGGGGAAGAAGAAGAAGAAGAGAAAAGAAGGTATAACATGGCTGAGTGTCAACGGAACAACATCGGATCACTGGTTCTGGATCACGCTCCCACAACCGCCGCCGCATCCGGCGGCCATTTCCGCCTATGGACGGCATTCTCCGGCGCCGCATTCCGTCGCAAAATCTTCGATGTCGTCAGCTGCGGCGGTAGCTCCAGCCACCGTCACCATGAAGACGACATGATGTCCGCCGCCGCCTCCTCCTCCTCCTCCTCTTCCTCCACTTCCTTTTACTCCGTCGCCGCCAGCACAATGGCAAAAGGCAGCCAAGCTGCATCGGAGAATAAAACTGTCGGAGATAAGAAGGCGGCGAGAGGGAAGTCAGAGAAGTTGTCAGATCTCCTAAGCATTGCGGAAGCCGAGTCGGAGATGGAGACGAAGAAGAAAGTGGAGGCGCTGGAGGAGCTGAAAAGGGTTGTGAGTGAATGTCAAGCTGAGGACGGAGAAAAGAGAAAGGAAGCTGCTTGCAATGTGAGGCGAATGGCGAAGGATGATTCAGGAGCCAGAGTCACTCTAGCTATGTTAGGAGCCATCCCTCCACTTGTGGGCTTTCTTGATTTGGAAACTGTTGATTCTCAGATCGCTTCTCTCTATGCCTTGCTCAATCTCGGAATCGGCAATGACACGTACTGATTTCCTTCTTCCTTTTTTCTTTTTGCCCTTTTCCAGTGGTTTTACTTTAATTTGTTTTTTCGGTCTCTTAGTTAGTACTTGATTTGTTTTTCTTATTCAAAGTTTTTGTCTTTTTTTTTTTTTCCTTAATGTTTCTCTCTTTTCTGTGTTCTGTGAAGTACTGGAAGGAAGATGAGTGCAAAGTGAGGAGTCTTGCCTGCTTTCGAATCGAGAGTGTGAAGTCGTTTTCTTGCATCTGTTGTTTTGCGTTTCATTACTTATTTCCCTTCCCCTTCCAAACAATCCGTTTCCTTCTCTTTGTTTTGGTTCAATTGAAACGACACTCATGGTCTTGGTACTTTTTAAATTTTCTGTTGTTTTAATATCTGATAAATCACTCACCTGGTTCCTTGTGTTATTGGAATTGAAGTTAAGGAATTCTTTTTATCTTGCAACTCTTCTCTCTCAGGAACAAAGCTGCTATTGTTAAAGCTGGAGCTGTTCACAAGATGTTAAAGATCATCGACTCACCAAACGAGCCAAATCCTTGTGTATCCGAAGCAATAGTGGCAAATTTTCTTGGCTTGAGCGCATTGGACTCAAACAAGCCAATTATTGGTTCTTCGGGTGCAATCCCTTTCATGGTCAAGGTCCTTAAAGATTTTTGGCATGGAAATAGGCCCCAAGCAAGGCAAGATGCGCTTAGGGCTCTATACAATCTATCAATATTCCCATTAAACATTTCCTTTATCCTAGAAACGGATTTGATCCCATTTTTGATGAACGTGCTGGGAAATATGGAAGTGAGCGAGAGAATTCTTTCGATTTTGAGCAATGTAGTGTCTACCCCAGAAGGTAGAAGGGCCATTAGTTCTGTTCAGGATGCTTTCCCAATCTTGGTTGATGTTTTGAACTGGACCGACTCACCCGGATGCCAAGAGAAAGCATCCTACATATTGATGGTGATGGCGCACAAAGCATATGGAGATAGACAGGCCATGATTGAGGCTGGAATTGTATCGGCATTGCTTGAATTAACGCTATTGGGCAGTACATTGGCACAGAAAAGGGCTTCCAGGATCCTAGAATGTTTGACGGCAGATAAAGGGAAGCAAATTTCTGAAAGTTATGGCACAAATTCAAGTGCAGCAGTATCAGCTCCAATCTGCGGGTCTTCAGCAGCCGCTGGGAACCCAGATGCGGCCACGAAGGAGTGTTTGGAAGAAGGAGAAGACATGATGAGTGAGGAAAAGAAAGCAGTGAAACAGCTAGTCCAACAGAGCTTGCAGAACAATATGAGAAGGATTGTCAAGAGGGCCAACTTGCCCCAAGACTTCGTGCCGTCGGAGCATTTCAAGTCCCTCACGTCGAGTTCAACCTCCAAGAGCCTGCCATTTTGAGGAGACTGGATCATCGATTGCCTGAATGGCATACCATGTGGGTGGATATTAAAGAGAAGCAACTTGAAGTTAGTCAGGTCTTTCCAACCACACTAGTGGCCTTTTTTTCTTTTTCATTTACTGTATTATTGCCGGTGTATGGAATGGCAATTAGCCATCCATGTGTTTTGTTCTGCGATCCTGATTTGTAAATATTTTATTTTTGGTTCTGCTTGGAGTTGGGACTCGTTGTAATCTTAAAGGTATCTTCGTGAGGTCTATTTTGTCTCGAACCTGAAAGCCATTCATGATCCTCAATTGCACATGAGACGAGAAAGGGCCCCTCAGGTGCGTCTCACTGAATCACTCGGCTAGTCTAAGGCTCCGGCCACCAGGGTTCGGTAATCCGAGGGCGGTTAGGGGATCCAACCCTTTTACCACTTAAAAAATTCTTTTACATAAAGTGAGATCTGAAGTGACATAGGAAATATTCTGTTGGCGGTGTTATTGGGCCTACAACTCCATCACTCCTCTCCCAAGTCACTGGCTAACCAGCCGAGCTTCCTGCTTGGCGGCAAGGTTTGCTAATTCGGAAATTTCCAAGGGTTATCCCTGTCACTGTATTGCACGACGCTGCTAGTTATGGAGTACCCCCATCGTGAGAGGGATCACTTCCAATTTTCAGGCCCATTCGTACAAATTTGTCCGCCTTTCTGGCCCCTACTCACATTATTTTATATTCCCACCAACCCCATGTCAGAAAGAGGATCTGGATCACCATTAATAAAAAAAAAATTAAAAAAAAAGGGTGTCGGTCATTTTTCTTCTGCTTGAAAATAAGGACCATTCGCTGCCTTAAAAAAAAAAAAAAGAATAATAATTTTAATTTTAATTTTTTTTAATAATTTGAGAATCTTTCGTCACGGTGGTCCCCATCTGAAGATCTCCTTGGAAAACGCCGCATTTACATATTTGCTTCGGGTTTAATACGTACTTGGTATTAAGAACGCGAATGGTAACGAGCCTTCTATTTGATTAGTTTAAAAAAAATTATTCTGTCGCCTGTTGTATAACATGTTCATTGAATTAGTGTCTACTTCGGTTTTATTGTTAATTTATTATTATTATATTTTTATTTTGTTATTTGCTATTAATTTGATAATATTTTTTATTTTCTATCATTAATAATTACTTTATTATTTTTTAAAAATATAAAATTTATTTATAATAAATTACACATGAAATAATATATATATATTAATACAAAATTTTATAATTTTTATTATAATAATAATAATAATAGTATCGATATTACTAATATAAGACTTGCATAATTTTATTTTAAACTCAATCTATCTAAAGTATTAATTACTGAATAATATTTATCGTCGCATAAACTTCTAAATTTTTTTTTTATGATTTTCTCAAATGTCACATTTTTATTAGTATATTTTCAAAGAAAAATTTTTAATTGTCCTTATATTATGATAAAATTATAAAATACATAATAAATAAGAATAATATATTTTTATTTTTTAAACTCATATGATATCATATATAAAAAATTTAAAATATTATTTTTAATATTTCAAAGTATTTTTCAATTATATTTTATAATAATAAATATATTTAATTGAATAATTTATCTTCATCTTTAGATTTTTATTGTTACACATAGTCAAATAAAAAATAATATTTATTGTGATAAAGAATAATAAGATAAGAAATAAAAATAAAAAATAAATAACTATGTAATTTCTTTAAAATTGTCTATATAACAATGATGATAAATTAATAATTAAAATATTTAAATGATAAATAAACAAAATGAAGTCATTTTATAGTATTTGTCCAGAAATTTCAAATTACGAAATTAAAAAAAAACTAAAAATTTATATTGTTGTAATTTTTAATACACAAACATATATAAAAAATAGAAGAAAATATTGAATTTGAATGAATTATTATTTGTTTTATTAGAACTATAAACTTTTAAAGATTCAATTTTTTTTAACAAAATAAGATAAGAAAGAGTAATAAAGTTAAAAAGTAAAGAGAAAAAAGAAAATAAAAAAAATTAAATGATGGGTTGAGTGATAATTATATTTGAGACAAAAGTTAAAAAATAATAAGTTAAATTTAGTAGAGTGATAGAATTAAAATTTTTAATTTGATATTGTGAAAATAAGAAGTTAAGTAACATATCTCAAACATAAAGAAGTGAGAGAAAATAAAGTGGGGCCATTTTGTAATCCTCTTGATTCTCCTGTCCCTTCGTATCTTATAGTGTTTTTTTTTTTTTCTTTTTTACTTCTTTCTTTGCTCAGCCTTCCACCCTCGTTCCACTGGTAGTATTGTTATAAAAAAAAAAAAGAAAAAGGGTTAGGAGTACAAAAAAATCATAAACGGGCAGATGCGGTGCAATTATGTCATTAGTTGAAGTTAATCGTGTCCACCTCACTCACTCCGCCTATAATTTTCATGTTGTCAAAATAAAACTCTTGTTATAAATATTCAGAAATATTACATGGGAGCAGTCCATACACTACATTCTTATTAAGTTGGATGCATACTTTTGCTTTTAATTATAATTAACGATAACATCACAAATCAACATTTGATTATAATGCAATGTGGGTTGGTGTCGTCCTTGTAATGAAGCCCAAGAGTATTTTGTCTTCGTATAATTGTTGTCCGTGCAATTTTGGATGGTTCTATGCATGTGAAAACCTGAAGCTCCGTTGGCTTCCAGCGTCAAGAACCGCAATCTTGAGGTTTATCTCTCATTTGGTTGTGCATTTTTCCTGTGAACTATTTACAAATTGGAAATTGTTTTTGCATTTGGCTTTTATGATTAGATTTTTATCCGTCTAGAAAAAATAAATTGTGGGCAGCCCATTTTTGGGAATTAAATGTTCCCACAAATGGCATTCCATTGGTAAAAGCTAAATTAAAAGGGCTTACTAGTTGGTGCTTTTCTGCAGATGAAAGATCGGAAACCGGGTTCCGCGGGTTCACTTTTCTGTCCGTTCCATTTTAAATGTACAAGAGGCCAACCTTTTACGTAGCCAATTATGCGACATTTTAAGCGCGACAGTGGAGGGAGGTGGACGCATTAAAAAGATGGTCAGATCTCAGGTGTAACCAATGGACTCCTTGTAACTTAATTTTGAATTTAATTACAGATACCCCCAACATCCTTTATGTAGAATTACAGTAACCCATTGGTTTATAACGGGTTCTCGTTTTCGGGATTTCCGGAAACTTCAAAAGAAATGTATCTTCCCTTCCAAGAAAAGGGGCTTCGCTTGAACTTCCCACAGGGAGACTTAGGCACACGGCCACCCACACCTACTTTGTTCCTGGAAAGAAATCATAATAAATGATAAGAATGGAACTTGGAGCACACACGAAAGAATCATAAAGTATGATTGTCCCTTGGCACATCCAGTGGCGTATAGCCTTGTCAAGATCATGTAAATAGGGCCCTGTCTGCCACCAACAGACTTTAACCGTGTGTGAGTGAAGTAAATTGTTCAGTGAGAAGTTTAGTGCCACGTGAAGTTTTTGCTCTGCTCTCACTAGTGTCAAATCGTACCAATTATGTTGGCACCTCGTACCAACATGTTACCGATGTCGGCTATACAATTGATGAGGGTCTGATCACGAGACCTTAGCCAGTTCTGTTTCGCGTGAGAATCACCCAAAAAAAGCAGTCCGACATCTCTTCGTACATGCAAACGAATCGTCGCATTTCCAAACAGTAATAATGATTGCGACATTCGGCAGGAAGTCCAATAATATCCTGCATCCTATCCCCCTAAAATGGTTATAATGTTAGAATTGTTATCATTCATCCAATGCACAGGTTGAGCAGGAGCAGAGCAAGCGGGCCAGCTAAGGCATCCTGATCATTTCCGGTACCTCCTGGAACAAAATTTAGCTATTGATGGCACGTCCGCCTCGATGTAAAGAAGCGTTTCATTGGCCTAGATACCACAAATCAAGCGGTAACAGAGTGGCCCGAGTATTTGGGGCCAGGATTTGCTGACGTCGTCTCACGAGTCATGGCAAACAGACGAGTAAAATCAACTTAAGAATTAGAGGCCTGGGCAATCCGTGTTGATTCCCCCAGTGATCACAAAGATCAATCACAGACATTCTCAGCGACAGTTCCCTGCTACAATCCCAAGGATTAAGCCAACAAGATACCAATATGGGTCGAGCTTGTTCCGAACCTTTGTTTTTCCATCTACTTTACACTTTAAAGATACCAATACAAGCCTTGTAATTGAACTAATTTGGAATCTTGTCCATTCAGTTTTAATTAAAAGAGGAAAACGCAAATAAGAAGACACCTAACTGTCTTATCTAAGAATCATGGAGCAAATTAACAGACAGCTACCTTCGTGCTTCTATTTCAGCAAGAAAGTTCGAACACATAGCACAGGTAGGTAACAGCATCACATTTTGCAACGTATTCCTTGTTTAATAGATCTATAGCTTTGATAAAAACAGGCACCAGCCACCCCTTGCATCAAAACCCATGCACTGGTTTTGCATGCTGAACTGTTCTACTTGTTTTCAGTGACAGGGAGGTATGCACCTTCTGCTGCCAGCCAAACATTGTCCGGACGCTTTTCCCGGAGACCACAAACCTATGCACAGCAATTCATCAGAAAGTATAGAAAATAAGTGAATAACAATGAAAATTCAGGCGGCTGGATGGCTGCAACACCCAATTGCTTTCGCAACAAATATTCCCACCAGTAAAATCCCAGCTATCATAAGAAACCTTACTGTCCTTTTTCAGTTTCAATAGGTAAGCTGGATCCCCAAGTTTCATAACCCTCGAGATTTTAGGTGACACGCAGGCATTTCATTTCTCACCTCTTGCTGACCCCCAGCTATCCGTTGGTATTTCTTGTCATGACTATGCAGGTAGCCACCAGTGTCAACATGTTGAAGCCGAATCCTTTGTTCTTGCTTCCAGGTCTTCCCACTCCCTTCAATCAGAAGCCTGAAGGACATTCAATGTGATTTGCCTCCAACAAAAAGAAGGTTAAGGTAGATACAATAACCTACCAAAATGTCAATTCATCTCACCTCCAGAAATCCCCAGTATCAGAATCCTGTTCCCCCCCAAAGCAGCTAACCTGCATCCAGTAAAGTGTGGCTTGGATCATTCAAACAATAAACTGGCCTTATTTGTTCATAAAAGTTGAACCTGGGCCCAACCCAATGAACTCAAATGGTCTCTACTTTCAGACAATTAGTGCAATCTTCGTCTCACATGATTTAATTTCAGACATTTTTAGCAATATACAACCACTACGTTGACTCTCTCTTTGTAATCACCTACAGTGCCTTTCGTGAGCTTTCTGCCAAAATGATTTTAAACTAAGTGATGCTGTTTCATCACCCCTTTATCAATAGCACCTAAAATGAACTTTAGACCTGTTCTTAAAGGCAGTGAAGAACAGGAGAAAGAAATCAAGGTGATACTCACCTCCAGGTTGCCTGATATGGGGGAGGCATGCAGGTGACTGTGGAGCCATTTTCTAGTTCTCATATGCTGCAACCGAATAACTGTTCCACTCTTGATGGAGTCACCTTGTTTGGCATTTGTCCCTGTCTGAGGCCTAACTATCTAGAAAAGGAAATTTTGTTTCAAAACCCAAGGCCAAGCATATGCTGTTTTCGAATGATTAACAGTCTACTTTGACATATCCCCACTTTGAAATGAAAAGAGCTTAAAAAAAAAACACACAATAAAAATTTTACTAACATGCAGCAGAATTTGCCAAGATATATCAGCAGATTAAGGGTTGAAAAAGCTACTTTCCAGGAAATTAAAAGTCTTGTAAAGGAAAATACAAAAGATGCACTTAAGAAATATATGACGGCATGCTTACTATGTCCACTGTGCTAGCTAAATAAAAGGAGAAACCAAATAACTGTTCTAAAACTCTCAAGAGCAAGGCAGGAGAACAAATGGATTTTGCGGTTTGCACTAACAATTGCTTCCTAAGGATAGCTACATTAACATTAAAAGTCAATTCAGCTAAATGTGAAGATCTTTCGGGAAAAAGAAGAGAAAAAACCAAGATATGTGCCAGAGTGTGGGAGAGGAAAGGAATTACCCAATAACTATTAGAATCATCAACACCAGAGAATCCAGTAACGGACTGCTGCCCACTGCCAGAGCCGTATGGCACGTCGTGGGAATGCAGCCGGAATTTTGTCCTCTCATGCATCAACTTAAGTACTGTCCCATAAGTAATCTGAAAACAAGTTGCCCACAAATCAGATCCACCATGTGCTGTCCGATTTCAGTCAAACATTTTCTTGGTCGCCCAAAATGTACAACCTAATTAAAAGAAAGCGATCCGTATCTTCGGTAACCTAACATGTGTGTGAATGCATAAAGATACTCAGATTCCAGGGAAAAATATTTAGGTTTTGGATTTTTCAAGTTCAAGTTATTTCGAGTTTACTCGTTTCAAATTTTGACATTTTCAATCAATGAGATTTGGTCGAGTCGAGTTGGTCAAGTTGAGTGTCGGATCAATTAAGTCGGGTTATTCGATCGGGTCAGCTTTGGTCACCTGTAAAATACACTACCAGCGAAGGTGCAGTAAAATCAAATTACAAATTCCATCACCTCTTCATCTGAAATTCCAACGAATTAGCACAACTTACGAAGGCACAACGTAAAGGAAACGTTCGTATATTTTTAGTATTTACGCTGCACGCGTTAGCAATAAGAAATTGTCGAGTAAGGAACCAAACCTCGGGTCCTTCGGAGGAGGAGGAGGAGGAGGAGGAGGAGGAGGCGGCAGAGATGGAGAAGAAGGAGGCCTGATCGAGATCGAGGTTGAGGAAGAGGAATATAGCTAGTCCGAAGAATGAGAGCGCCATCGCGAACAGCAACGCAACGAACCAGTTCTGGTACCAGAAAGGTAACGGCTCTTTGTACGCGATTCTAATCGGAGTCGCGGATGACGAAGGCGACGGCGACGACGAGGAAGTAGAAGAAGAAGAAGAAGGCTTCCTTCTAGAGACGCCTGAGGGAGCCACGGTTACTCAACTTAGACGGAGCGCAACCGAGGGCGATGGTACAATCGCTCGTCTCTCCTCCCAAATAGTTAAGGTTCCCAATGACATTGTTTGGGCGAATGGAAAGAATACAGCTGGAACCTTGCTGACGTGCAGGATTGCTATTGGATCAAACTTCACCCTATGTTTACAGCGGTCAAGAAACTCCGACTTCCGTTCCCTCGGTTTACGCAAGAAATAGCTTTCTTTTTCTTTTTATTAAAAGATTTATTGGTCCTAAATTACTAGATAAAATAATTTTTATAAAAAAATTTACGTATGTTTTAGAGAGAGAGAGAGAGAGAGACATATATATATATATATTTATTTATTTATTTTATTTTATTTTTTTTTAAAAAAATTGTTAACATTTTATTATATTATTATTATTTAGAGCTTTTGTGCCCAGACATCACGTAATCGAGATATTTCGGTAGGATTAACTTTTCCACAGCTGAGTTAACATTGGGCTTCGAAACTTACACCGGCATGGGTCCTTTTGCAGGGCAGGGTTCGTCTAAACTGGTGACCAAAAATGGTTTTTGATTGTCGCCCACACGTGTATTCTCAAAGCAATTCGGACACATCCTTCATTTTCCGAACTAACATCAAATAATGCAAAAAGACAAATACCCTCCAACTCAGGTTGTCTTAGTTATGGAGTCAGTAGCTTTTTGTCCATAAAATTTTATAAAAAAAATAAGAATAATATCTATAATTTCGTTGAAAAAAAAAAGTGTTTTACTAAATAGAACAAAATTTATCTTATTGAACATATTAATATAGATTTAAATTTATGATTTTTATTATGATAATAAACTTGTGTTTTTATTTTTATTTTTATTTTGTTAAACTTTGATATTTGGTGGTAGTAACGGAAAACTATTATTTAAGAAAATTAAATCCAATGCGACGAAAAAAATAAAATAAAAAGTTTACACCAGCATTAAGCATAATAATATATATATATATATTTCTTTTAACAAATTTTTAAAAGTTAATTGCAATGCGTCGAGCAACTTTACATTATATTTTAGTCCCGAGTTCGGGTCTCTCGTACTTTTTTTTTTTTTTTTGGTTAAAGCTCCCTTGCACAATTTGCAATATATTGGTCATTTTTCTAAAGATGTTAAATATCTTATAATTCAACTATTGTGACTTTAGAGATATATAAATAAAGTAAAGAAAATACTTATTTTATACAAATGAATGAGATGGATGCTATTAATAAATTAATAAAATAATACAAATATTATAATAATAATAATAAAATGAATTAATGAAGTAAAGAAATTGCGTGTGAGTGAGTGTGTGTGTGTGTGTTTTTTTTTTTTTTTTTTTTAATAATCGTGTTTAACTATTTCCATCGTTCCTGTGTTTGTATAGCCGTTTACACCAAAGTAATATTAATTAGTGAATGCATGGCCAGCTTAATTCAATTCCAGTTCAGGAACCGAATTATTTCCTTTTTTTGGTGCATTTTGTTTCCATTATCGAGCTTCTACATTAGGCATACGAAGAAGCATTGTGTAATAACGACATTGGTTTTACCATCAATATTTTAGTGTTGGAAGCCATAGTTCAGATTTTTTTTAGACCTCTAATGAAATATAATGATAACCGAATTGGTAAAATAGGCAGTAGTATAGTACCAGTGTTGAACATTATTCAATACACTACAATGCTGTCTTTTTGGTTTTCTTTTTTTTTTTTTTGTTGTTCTTTTTTTGTTTTTGGTTTTGGTGTTTATAGAGAACAGAAGAGAAGAGAGAAATTAAAAAATTTAAAGAGAGAGAGAGAGAGAGAGAGAGAGAGAGAGAGAGAGGACATATAAAAAGATTAAGAGAAAATATAGATAGAATGTCAAAATTAGAGAAAATAAAGAGAGAAAATTTAGAGAAAAAAAAAAGAAAGTAAAGGGGAGATAAATAATGTTAAATAGAGAGGAGAGAATGTAGATTAGAAAATATAAATTATGGAGAAAGAAAATAAAAAAAAATGTAAAGAAAAAAACAGAATGCGTGAATATAAATAAAAGAAGAGAGTGAAAAAAAAATCAAAAGAGAAATGATAAAAAAGAGACGAGAGCGAGGAGAGACAAAATAAAGGAAAAATAGTAAAAGAATTTAGATAAGAAGACCGTATGAATAAAAAGATAAATAAACGTAAAAAATATATAAAAAAAATTACACAACAAAAAAAAAGTCGAGATAAAGAAATGGGCGAATATAGAGAGAAAAAGTGTATGGAGAAAAAAAGAAGAAGAAAGGAGAATAGCAGTGATATATTAAAAAAAAATTAAAAAAATTCAGAATGACTTTTTTATTGTTTTTATCATTAATTTTTTTCTTAAAAAATAATTTTATTTTTTAAAAACGAATACAAAAGATTTCTGCGAAACATGTTGTATGCAAAAAAAAAGAAAGAAAAAAAAAGGTATAACAAAAACTCGTCACATAACAAACGAGTCCCGAGCAAAACTAGTCTTTTTTGCTTGGCATTCATAATGCACGTCTCAGAGACAAAATGCTCACGGATCTATCAATCTCAGAATTTATTGTATATACAGGCTGATTAAATTATAAACATGAGATCAATTAATTTAATTGAATGGAAATAGACATAATTATAAACTTCAAAAATTCTTTTTTTTTTTTTTTGTTCTTGTCTATATGAATATGTGAAGCCTCTCCGTCGATTTGAAGTGTTCTTCTCGAGACAAAACGGAAGTTTTTACGCATACAAAAACGTTCATTTTCTCCTCGGGACGAACACGGGGGACTCCAGATATTCTCCCATTTACAATGTTCTCTGTTTTGCCCCTTCCCCTCCCCCCTCAATCAACGGTACAAGAATGGCTCGACAAATCAACTCTTTTTTTCTATTACATTTACTTTTTCTTTACCCAGATTTTATCTTCGAAATGGGCACGAAGCATACATGAATTTACTAAAAAGATCATCAATAACATAATTATAATTATTTGGCATCACGAATTTACGATACAATTATGGATTTTATTTGCGGTTGGGCAGCGCCATTTGTCATTGTTATAATTAATTCCAACCTACTCAATTTGTTGAAGCGAATTTACTATGCACGTCGACGGGCCACCTAATCTCACGCTCTGTGATCTTTTGAAAAAAGGTCATGGGCCACGTAATCCTTAAAAAGGTCCGTGTGCCAAATTATTTTCGAAGGGCATGATGGTCTTGTTGCCCAGGTGCAACGGCACAGCGCGTGAACATAAAATAATGTCTTAATTATTTTTTTTAAATATTATTTTTTAGCCTTTAAATTACTTTTGTTTTAGCCTCTCTAAATTAGCCTTTTCGTTTTAACATGGAAATGAAAAAAAAAAAATCATAATTATATATAGACAATTTAACCTAAATTACTTTCATTGGATCAAGACTAATGTAAAATCTTTGTAATGCTTGTAATGCTATCTCATCGTTATTATTATTATTATTATTATTTTGTTATTGCCTAAACAAGAGTCACGATTAAAGTAAGTCTGATTGTTTTGGTGATATGATGTAAATAATAAATATTTTACTTCAAAATATATTGAAAATTCGGTACATTTGTTTTATGAAATATAATTTTATTTATTGTGCATTTTGAAGAGATTTAGTGGTCAACTTAAGAACACACAACACACACCAACCCTCCCCCCCAAAAGAAAAGAAAAGAAAAGTGACAATATTTCACCAATGCATATTATTTCATTAGCTAATATACAATTTACATGGGATTATACCGCTTTTCCAATACCATAGCTATTGGTCGCGTGTAAAGAGATCCAGAGCTTAAATCAAAAATTTATTAGTAGATACATACAGACTATATATATATATATAATATTTATGTTTATGGTTCAGTAGTCTCTTTTTATTGGGGAAAAACGGTCAAAAGCTCTTTTACAATTGGACGAACATAAACATTAGACAACTTTTGAATGAAAATATTCAAATTTATTTTTTAGATGAAAAAGTTTACTTGTTTTTTGATGCAACATATATATTTTTGGGTACTTGTATTTATTTTTGTCTATAAGTATAATTTATTTATAATTTTATATTATTTAAATTTATTTTAAATAAAATTTAAAATATTATATTATATAAAATTATAACTAAGTTATATTAAAAAGATAAAACTAGAAATCACCTGACTACTCCTGTTACGAGGATTGAAAAACTTTTGAGGCGTTGATTTCCAAAATTACCCCTTCGATTTTAGGGTCGGACGACTCCAGCCTACGAATCGAATCCCCCGACCAAAAGTTTCTTTTCTCGTCAAACAAAAAGTCTTCTTTTTTTTTTTAATTTAAATTTATTTATTAAAGAGGAAAAAAAAAAGGAAAAGTAAATTTTATTTAAAAAAACATGTGGTCCCCACATCCAAAAATCAGAAGACGGATTTGAATTCCAGACCAAACTGCAGTTCACAAACCCGGTGGAATCCGGGCCAAAAAAGCTTCGCTGGATTCTCTTCTCTCCTTTGAGGAAAAAAAAAAGAGAAAAGAAAAGGGACCACAGAAATAAGTTACAATGGAAAGTAGGAAATCAATTCCACGGTTCTCGCCTCTCAATATTATGCAATAGATATTTTCTGTTTTTTCTTAATTTAAAAAAATCACACCGAAAGAAGAAGAAGAAGAAGCGAGAGAGAGAGAGAGAGAGAGAGAGAGAAAACTCACTCAAAAATCTCGCTCTCCGCCAGAAACCCTAAACACTCTTTTCTATTTTAAAACTGAAAATCCCTCTTTTTTCGCAAATTCAAATCTGGTGTTTGAATCTTCGATTCGCGACTTCGGATTGGGGGGTTTTGAGGGTCTCCATGGCGTGCGATTGAGGCTCGACTGCGAGATTTCGAAGGATCTACTGTATTTCTTAAAAAAAAAAAACTATTTATATATTTATTTTGTTTATAGAGAGAGAGAGAAAAAAAAAACAAAGAAGAGAAAAGAATGGCTTCTGCAGATAAGGAGCTGGAACAGCAGCTTTTGGAAGCTGGGAAGAGGCTGGAAAATCCTCCTGCTTCCATCCAAGAACTCCTTCCTCTTCTCGATGTGAGTCTCCCTCGGAAAATTTTTAAATTTTTTTTTGTTTTTTTTCCTCTTTTTATTTTTTATTTTTTGTGAAAAGAACGTGGTGCATTTATATTCATGTCTTGTTTCGTATGTAATTTTGATTTGTCATGTTGAAGTGGGCTCTTTATGATCTGCTCGTTATCTATTACCGTGTGTTTAGTATTTTGTTTTTTTTTTTTTGTTTTTGTTTTTTTGTTTCTTTCCTTTTTTTTTTTTGCAGTTTATGGTGTTTTATTCGTGTTATTGACGCTTGTTTATCTATCTATGTAAAGCGCTGCTGGTTTAATTTTTTCTTGTTTTTTATTCCTCAGTATGTTTGTAATCTTCTTGTTAATGACACTTGTCTTAGCTATTTATGTAAATTAGTGGTTGGTATGCGTATATCCTGGATTTTGCAGGTTGCTGAATTGAGTGGCTTTCAGAAAGGGGAAATTTCTTAACGTGTTATTTAGTGTGGGAAAGTTTTTCGTTTTATTAGGATATGATGCTTGTTTTAAGTGATTGCAAAGAAAACATTTGCAGTGTTTTTCAAATCTTGTGGCTTTTATCTTCATGGTCATGCATTCTGTGTAAGATCTCTCGCGGGTTTTTCTTGCTCTTTCCTAATGGGTATTAATTTGAATTCTACATGGGAAGCACCACATCAGTGCATCCCTTCTTTAAAAGACACCTATGCATGGGGTTTCTACATTCTTAGCTGGGCAATGACTGAGATTAGCTTTGAAAAACAAAATCCCCACACGATGTTAAGTTTTACGAGGCCTTAAAGGTGATGAAATTATTTTTGTATTTGTTCAAAATACTGATGGTTTTTCCTATGCTTACTCGTTTGGCATATTTGAATAGCTATAAATCTGGGGTGTTAGCTGATCTCTATTATACTGTTTACCATTTATTAAGGAAATTGCAGCTGGAGGTTAAAAGACAGAAGAAGATTTTTCAGATAACTCCCATGTTTCTCTGGTGGTTTATATGAACTGGTTGGATTTAGTGAGTGTGCTCTTAATTAGGTTTTCTTCCGAATGACATGACTTTTTTTTCTTTGAAGTTCTATTGTTTGGTCTATATTTTGGGGGAATGTACTTGGTTGTTCAACTAGGTGTAATCCTAATTAGGCTCTTTCCAATTAAAGGAGATCATAATTAATGGATTTTTTGATTTTATAATTTTACACCCATCTTTTTATGCATAAATGTCAGCTCATTTATTGTTTTCAGGAAAATGCCTTTCAAGCTGTCTTCAATTAATGAAAAAGTGGATAAGCTATTTCTTTCTAACTTAATTTTCTTTATTTGTTAGCATTTATATGTCCTAAGGTCCAATGAACAGGCTTTACCCGGATCTTGTGTGTTAGGTAATGACATGTTTTTCAAGCCTTTCTTTTGCGTATTATTGAAGGCCTGTTGGACCATGGGGAACAAATCGGGGAATACTATTCTTTCCTCTTAACACCCTTCCTTAGAAATGGTTTCAAATCTCTTGAATGATCTTGTGTGGTTTATCAAGTTAGTTGAGATGCACAAAACTGTTAGACGTGGGTCACTTTAGGTGAATTTTCGATCTCAATCCTGCTGAAATTGATTTGGTGCCATGAATCAATTGCCATGTACTGACCTCTGCCTTGTTGTGGCTATTGCTTAATGTTGTCATTTTTGTTCCTGGTCATTTTTTTATGCATCTTTTGTGAAAAAATATAGTTTATATAGACTGACGAATGTTATGACTTAATGCCTTGATTAAATTTCAAGGATATTGAAATTTTGGCTTCCTCTAATGTTGCCATCATTCTGCTTTCTCTTGTAACTTTAAATATTCAATGTTCTCATGCATTTTGGCATGGGTAATTTATATTTTTAAAAAGCATTTTGTAATCCTTTGTGTTCTTTCTTCCCTTGTAGCAAGTTGAGCATTGCTTATCAAGAGTGGAGCAGTCACCTACAAAGTCAATGCAAGGTGCTCTGGCTCCATCATTGAAAGCATTAGTTGGGGATCAACTATTTAGACATGCGAATGTTGATGTGAAAGTTGCAGTGGCTTCATGCATTAGTGAGATTACTAGAATAACCGCTCCCGATGCTCCTTATGAAGATGATCAGATGAAGGTCTGTAATTAGTGTTTTATTTTTTATTCTTTATCATATGAGGATTTACACATTTATTGAGTTGTCTACTATGCGCTTATTTTTTTTTAACATTCATGCACATGGTTTTATTTTTTGCTTCCCTTTCATTCCATTTTGTTAGTCCTCCATTTTCTCTTTGCAGGATATCTTTCAGTTGATTGTATCATCATTTGAGAATTTAGTGGATAACACTAGTAGATCATATGGTAAGAGGGCATCAATTCTTGAAACTGTTGCAAAGGTGCGGTCCTGTGTTGTGATGTTGGACCTTGAATGTGACGCACTTATAGTTGAAATGTTCCAGCACTTTCTCAATTCTATAAGGTATTAACATGTACCTGCAGTCAAAGAATCATTCATTTTTTATGATCTTTCATTGCTGCCATTTGCCTTGCTAATGTAGTCTTCTAGTTTTTCTGCTCTGAAATTTGACTTTTTGTTTGTCTAGGCAGTTGCTTCAATGTAAGGATTGTTTTCTTTCATTATCTGTGAGCAACTGTTATCATGATAACTCTTAGGCACAAAATGACGTAAGAAAAAAGAGGATAAAATAGAAGTATTTGTTATTATCTGCCAGGCAATATGTACCATATTAGGGAACTAAATGACTTTTGAATCACTTTCCATATCCCAAAGGCCATTGAAACTATTCTCAATAGTGTGTTAACCCTGGACAGTGGTGTTAGATGGTAGGCTGGATAGTTTTGGCCATCAATGTTAATTTACATGGGAGCAGAGGGTGTATACCTTATTCTTAAAAATTTCAATTTTGAATTTATCAGTGGGTGACACATGATATGACACTATTTGCAATCATTTTCTATTAATTATAACTATCTTACACCTGTGTAAATTGATGTTGCTTTTATGAAAGAGGAGATTATTCCTACTAGATATTGATGAATATACACAGAATGGTCACTGTTCTATTGCTGCTTGTTTTCTTTGTTGACTCACTTTGTTTTTCAGGGATTATCACCCAGAGAATGTTTTTACGTCCATGGAGACAATTATGATCCTTGTATTAGAGGAAAGTGAAGATATCTCCCCGGAACTGCTTTCCCCATTGTTAGATAGTGTGAAGAAGGGCAATGAGGTCAACTATCATTTTGTCATCATATGCTTTATTCCCTCTATCATCATTCCTCTACAATTTGCAGTAGCGACTTAACAATTTCACTAATGTATCAGGAGCCTGTTGCTGACAAGTTGGGAGAGAAAGTACTTGAAAGCTGTGCCTCTAAGGTTATACCTTACTACTCATTCTAATAAATATTTGGGCTTGTTTAGATGATAACTGCCATATTACCTCAACAATTTCCATAAAATTTCTGGTACTGATAAGCAACTGACAAGTCTCATCAATTTCTCAGGAAGTTCTACCCGTTTCTCGGAAGTTGGGGGAGAAAGTGCTTGAAAGTTGTGCCACTAAGGTTAAACCATACTTGGTACATGCTGTGAAATCTTTGGGATTGTCTTTAGATGATTACAGTGATGTAGTTGCTGTAATATGCCAAGATATGTGTGGTACTGATGGGCAGAATGACGTTCATGCTGCTGTTGAAAATAAGGTAGTGTTGTCGTCTTTCTTCAAGTGACTATTTAAGAATCTCTTGTCAATCATTCTCTCATGCCTAACAAATTAACTTGTGCAATACTCAATATGTTGGGTGTTGGTGTGACCATCTATTCTATTTTCATAAGATGCCTTGCAAACATTTTATCCCTTGTTCATGCACTTTATCTTAATTGCTTTACAGAGTCAGGTGTGGGGAAAATGCTTTTTTGGTTGATGTGAGATTCTGATATTTAAATTGATACAATAATTGCAGAAAAAGTGTTCTTACTTTGTAGCGGTCTTGGTATCTGAGCAGTTGGTTACGTATGATATAGCAGCTTTTGGCATACTGATTGTTGGTTGATCCTGTAATTTATTTGCTACTGTATTATCTCACATTTTGATGTTCATTCCACATGACATGATTCTCAATTTTTTACTCTACTTTCAGGTTGAAGAGAACAAGCTAGCTGGAGGAGGAGCATCAGATGAAGCTGCTCAGGCATTGGGCTTTTCCCTTTTGAATTCCTAATTCCTCCCCTCAAATGTACTTTTCTAATTTCCACTTTTATCCAGGCTGACAATGAGACAGAGGCACAAGTGGCTTCTCCTAAACAAGCTGATCTGGTAGATGGCAAATCCACCAAGCCAGTTGTGAGCAATGGCATTGCACAGATTGTAGAAGATGAATCTTTGCCAGATTCAGTTATGCCAGAGAAGCAAGAGGACAGCAAATGCACTGAACAATCAGAAAATATTGACAAGTCAGACAATGCAGAACCGGATAATCTGGCTGCTGAGAAGGTGGTGGATGCAGAAACTAAGCAGCAAAGGACTACCAAGAAGAGAGGGAGGAAAGCTAATTCTTCAGCTAAATTGACAAAACCTTCTGGAAGTTCTAATGTTGATGGTGAGAAGGTAAATAAGAAACTGTCTGAGGGTAAAAATTGTGGCAATGATGCTCCTAGTTCTCCTCCTGAGGCCCCATCTCTTGAGGTAGCTGTCTTGACTGGTGATAAAGCTTCATCACCAAAGGTATTAGAGGGTGACGCCATAACCGATGCTGCCCCACCTGTGAGCAAAGGGCTTCCAGATGAAAGTCTCTCCAAGAAGGCTGGACGACTGAAGAAGGAGAAGTTGATCAAAGATCCTGCACCATCTGTCGATGATGCTTCCAAAAAGACATCAGAAGAAGAAACTGACTCAGAAGAAAAAGTGCCAAAGCGCCTTGGAAGAAATGCAGCTGCTGGGATTGCACATGAGGATGAGAAACCAGTGATCACAGATGCATCAAAGGAGGAAGGTGACAACACAAGTGAATCAGAGGCAAAATTACTGAAGCATCCTTCCAAGAAGGTGAAGATAAGTGGCAATGGGAATGGATCCTCTTCAAAGCAATCAGAGGATAAGAGATCACGCATTCGTGGGAAAGCCAGTTTGGATAAAAAAGTGTCCAAAAGTTCCTCTGAAGATGATGACAAAGTACATTTTTCCCTTAGCTTTTGGTTAACTTTGTAGTCTTGTTGATTTGATTAGAGATAAATTTTGTTAGCAAGCTTCTGATTGGCTGTTTGTCATGATAATTTTTATGTGAAAAGATTTCTTCTCTTAAGTCGGCTACAAAATCAGCAAAAGAAGAACAGCGCTCTGGGGAGACACCCAAGGCAGATGTCAAGAGAAAGCGTGATTCAGGGAAAGAAAAAGTATGTGTTCTCTCTGCCCAAACTTATGCATATGTGGCTATAATTTGTGCTGACCATGTATTTGTGTGGTCAATTATTATGTATTTTAAGGTTACATGTTGGGAGGACCTGGTGTTTTCCTTAATCTACCGCACAAGGGCAGCAGTGATTATCTTAACTTTACTTTGTTCAAACTTTAGTTTCTTCACACTCCATGTAGCTGTATATGTCTGGGCGTCAACTTTATGCAAAGCAAAAACATGAGCTTGCTAGGTTCATATTGATGAAATTAATGGTGTAAGTGTATCATTTTTTGGTTTAAACTCATTTTCTTTTGTTATCCCTCTGTCTGTTTCTTTCTACCCTCTCTTCTTGTGGTTTCCTCATAGTTTCAGTATGCTATTAAGCTTGTTATGTTTACTGAATTAAGGGACCGAATTTTTTTTGCTTCCATATCATTTTCTAATGTCGACAATTTCTGTGTCAGGTGTCTGATGCTGAAGAGTCTGATGAGGATCTGGTTGGCTCAAAGGTCAAAGTTTGGTGGCCATTGGATCACAAGTACGTACTTCACTCATTCTCTGTATTCTGACAGCCTTTTCATTTTGGAACTTTTGCTGAGCCAATGCTGTTGTCAATCTTTGTACTGCTGCTGATTGTGATGCATGAATATGTGTTTTTGTATGTGCATTCAGTCTACCCATGTAGGTATATTTTTTCCTTGGTTGCAAGATTATGTTCATGCATGCCAACTTAGATGTTGCATTTCTACTCTGGATAGTGTTAGTTGGATGCTATCTGTTTTATTTTTGTGATAAGATTTTCCAGTCAGGGGTATCTCAATGTTGAGAAAGAATTGGACTTGGGCATGTATTTTCTGCATTGTTCTCTTATCTCAAATCTGCTTTTCTCAAGTTGCCAAGGCCATATTTGCTGTGTTTTGTAGCGGTGTCTGTAATGCTAAGTTTCAGTTTTCCTTCTCAGCTGTTTGTTTAAGCATCATTTTGTAGTTCATTAAGCTATGGAATCAAAATGATTGACTTATAATCTTGATTATTTTCTTTATGCAGATTTTATAACGGTGTTATTGATTCTTATGATCCTGTTAAAAAGAAGCATAAGGTGAGAACAGAGCATTTTGGTTTTATTTCTGTTTGTAAAATTTGTAGATAAAATTTATCCCTTTTTTAAGGAAACCAAAATTATTAGCACCATCTCCCGGGGATGAGCCCCCTGTGCTTGTGCATAGACATGGATGTACGTGCATGCATAACTTAATATTGATTTCTTTGTTTGTGTAGGTTATATATAATGATGGTGATGTAGAAATGTTGAACCTTAAAAAGCAAAGGTGGGAGTTTATTGATGGTGAAGGTGATTCTGATAGCCCTAGTCCTGATGCTTCGCCAGAAATGTATGTTCTTTCTCCGAATATTTGATTCTGATTTGGGATTGTGTGTTGTGTACTATGGGAGACAATGTATAACTGTTAGCCCTTTGAATTATTATAATAATAAAAATAATAATAATTATTATTTTCAGTCCAGCAATCCCTTAAAATTATTCAGGATCTTGGTTATATGTTACTTTTAACTCACATAATATCAATTTTGACCATTATCCTTTATGCCAAGTGGCTTACTTCTTGCCTTCCCACTTTTGGTTTGTTCTGAATTCATGCGTCTGGTTTTTATTTGTTCAACAATTCTTACCAGACCCTTGAAGAAGAAAATGAAAACTTCTGATCAGACTAGGCAAGAAAAGATGGATTCGACATCTAAAAGGTGAGTAAATTTTCTGTTCTGGGTTCATGACTGCAACTTTTTTCTGGATATCTATTGTTAAATTCAATATTGATTGCAGTGGAGGGCTTTCTAGCAAATCCCGTGGTGCGGCCACAAAATCTGGACGGAAGTTAAAGGAAGTCAGTGAAACTGATGGCAAGACCAGAAATGACTTCAAATCTATTAGAAAAATAGAGGATGATACTGGCAGCACAAATAAAGAACGTACCCCTAAAAGTGGAGGTAAGTCTATTGATACTGTGTCAAAAGGGGCTGGTAAGACCAAAAATGAAGATGGTGTGAGATCCAAGACTGGCAAATCCAAGGAAGATGACTCCACGCCTAAAACATCCAAGTCAAAGCAAGACACCTCAAAGACAAGCAAGTCTAAGCAGGATACCTCTAATGTTACATCAAATGCCAAGGAGAAAACCCCCAAAAGTGGTGGAAAATCTAGTGCTAATGGTACTGGCAAGTCAAAGACTGGTTCTTCAAAGGTCAGAGAAACTGAGGGTAAGGAGAGCAAGTCACTTTCAGTTAAGGCACAAGAAAGTAGAAAGAGAAAGTTAGCAAGCTCAACCAAAGGACAAGGGAGTGAGGGAAAGAGTGAAAAGAAGCGGCAAAGGGGAGCTTGAAGTTGGTTGTCTGCCTGGAGTGCTTGTCATTACAGCAAAACCGTTTCTTGTGCCCTGGCATATCATTATGGATGCTTATGCCTTATCTGTTGCAAGCTTTTGGAATGTCCTGCCGCTGCAGTCACAGGGTAAGCCATGTTCTTTGGGAATTTGCCTCCTGGCATAATTCCTAGGTTGTTGCGCTGGGTGTATTAGCGGTTGTTTAGCCTAGTCCATAGTTGCTGTAGGGGTAGTCTTTTACTGGTTACTAGAGGATTTTTGTATGCGATCCACAGGAGGATACGTTATGTTAGAATTGTCATTAGATGCCTGAATGTAAATGTCACAGATTAAGGGTATGGCTATCATCTATTTGTCTTATTTTACCGTTCCACCCTTCCAATCGCCGCATGATTTCTACTAGTCTACATTTCCCGCATCCCTTGATTGCTAATGTTAATCACACCACAGAATTTTATGTTGCCCAAGCTTGACGTATGAAAACACCAAGGAGCAATTTTTTCTCCTTGTCACATCGTGAAGAATTGTGTTTTCCGAAAAGAATATTTTGGCTGTCTTAGCTTGGGTTGGGAAAGACGGATCGAGTTGGGTGTGTGAAGTTTGGTCGCCGTTTTCCTAGAGATAAGGAGATCGTAACTGTTGTTCTGTGACAACTGGTGATGGGAATTTAAGGGTTCCCGGTGCCAGGGTCCAATTAGGTCCAAAGATTCCGTGGGGGCTGTTTGGATCGAGTATTCTAGTGTGGGGGAGAGTGAGAGAGAGAGAGAGAGAGCACCAAGATCCCGGGCAATCGATTTTTTAACTGTGACGATGAAAGCTTGGTGAGAGGTGACTGGGCAGAAGCAGATGATTGTGGTACCATCATGTGGTCACCGAGTGTTCGGTGTCTACTCGGACAAAAAACAGAGCGGGATCACGGTGAACTCGTCGAGTGCTTTACCTGAGCTGGTTCGCTATCTGGGACACAACAGCTGACGGGATTATCTTAATGACCACCGAAACCTATTTTGTCCTTCGCTTTCCCCTCCTTGGGAAGATAGGAAGTTTCTCAGTCTTGCTGCCTAGATCACATTTGATTGATGGGTAACAGCGTGGCGTGCCTTCGTCTGTTGGTTAATCAGTTGCTATTTCATAACAAGTAAAAACTCGGATCAAAAAGTAGAAAAATTTTGATGTAAAGATGAAGCATCATTTGCTTCAGTTCGGGAAAGCTGATCAAACTAGAAACTGGCATTGTTGGGCCTGCCACCCCCATTTCGTAACTAGTTCAGTTCCATGTAAAAAGCCCAATTAGAGGCACATTGACACTCGGACAACCCCAGTAAAAAATCGAGTCCCCGGTATTGTTCAGGCTGCCTAACCACTCTTTTTCGGTAATACTAGTATTACCTTTCATTTTTACGTTACAATTTCAAAAATTATATTTTGAGTTAAATATAATCTTATTAATGTTTAATCAATTATAAAATTTTCACTTCATAGAAGCGTATTATAATTTAGATTTAGATTTTAAAAAATACAATTTTTTTGGTACAATAGAAAAACTCAGGAAACACACCACAAGTTAACAATTTTTTAAGATAATAATTTTTATTATTATATAAAATAATTATAATTTAATTATATAAAATTTATTTTTATAATCATTTTTTATTTTATTAAAAACTTTTATATTTTTAAATGCTATAAATAATTATTTACTAATGGTAGATTTGGATATGCAACAACAAAAGTCATCTACGACTCTAAACAAACCTTAAAAAATCATAGTAAATCCATTTTAAAAATTTAGAATCACTAAATATAATTTAATGATTACTAAATTTAAAAATTTAGATTGAGGTATAACTTCTAACTCTATAACTTACTTATAAACCCATTTTCCTCGGGAGAAAAAAAGAAAAAAGGAAAAAGGTCGATCTGTAAGGATTATGTTTTTAAGGTGACGGAAAATAAGCGGCGACGTCTTATGGGAAGATTTCGGATTTATTTTTTCCTCGCTTCTTTTTAAGAAGCAATGAAGTGGTTCTTATTTGTCACCATCGATATCTGGGAAGTATAAAAAAAACAGATGATTTGAAAGTACTCAGGCCAACTGATCTTCTTTTCTGCTTTGATACGGCGTTACAGACCTCAAATTCTCATCACCAGGCGCAACCGTTTACGGGTTACTTTTTATGAAAATCAGGCTTTATTGAAGAAGTGATTTCTATGTTTTTTCTTTTTTCTTCCTTTTTTTTTTAATTTTTTATAATTTGGGTGCACAAATTGCCATACATACATGTATTTCTTACCCAAAGACAACGTCACGCATATATTTATTAAGCATAATACCATACCTCACGTCAAAAAATTAGAAAAATGGCATAATTAAATAATCGAAAAGATAGGTGCCGTTTGACTAATTCTCTGTCACATCCATATTGCACTAAAGTGCCACTAATGACACCATGAGAACTACGGTGGCTAGTGGGCTCAATGTGCATGTATTATGTAAGTAGACTTTTTTCCAATTGTGCTCTCTACCCTGAATGCAGGAATTTGAGTAATCTCTTCTTGCCGACATATTTCTTTTGTGAAAAGTCTTTCGCAGCTTGCAGGCGCTTATAGCCATAGTGCGTCAAGTTGTGCCTTTTCCACTATATGCATGT
Source organism: Bruguiera parviflora (assembly GCA_019804595.1). Taxonomy (NCBI): domain Eukaryota; kingdom Viridiplantae; phylum Streptophyta; class Magnoliopsida; order Malpighiales; family Rhizophoraceae; genus Bruguiera; species Bruguiera parviflora. The sequence goes on from CM034051.1 coordinate 5,437,202, forward strand.
TGGTCTTCTTCTTATAGGTACTACAGACACAATAATTTTTCCAAAATTTTCATTTGGGTAATCATGTGATACAGTGATAGATCTTAACTTTTGTGACTACAGGCTCCCAATGACCACAAACAGCCTTGGTAGCCTTCAAAAAGATAATGGTTTGCAGTTTTTTTTTTGTTTTGTTTTTTGTTTTTTTTGGTAGCTTTTGGATACTCATGCTCTCTCTCTCTCTCTCTCTCTCTCTCCTGTTTTTAATGCCTATTCTTGGTGGGTTTCGGCTTCATCCCATTCCTATCTTTATTTGGTCAAACATTACTGCAAAGAAAATTGTGACGTACGATGCATCTTTCAGGTTCAGGAGCAGGCTGGACACACCCGAAGATAAGGTTCACGAACCAAATGCGTGTGATACCTTCCTCTTTTGGTATTTAGTGATCTAGAATAAGTGCTCGTGGCAGTAACACCCTATCTTCAGTAGTTGTGAAGTTTTATTATGCGCTTCCCATCCGCATGGATTGATTTAGTGCTTGACAATTTGGGGTTGGAGTGGCCTAGGTGCACTAGCAGGGTCGTAAGTTTAAACCTATATATTAGTACAAATAATTCATGTAGAGCCACATCTAAAGACTTTAACCCTCAGTCACAGTCCATGTGATTTTGTGACTCAATTACTTGAACTTTTAATGTAAGTTTAGGGTTCGAACCCGAGTCATTTCATGCAGGAAAAACTTCGACCCTCAATCATACGAATGAATTAGTTTGGACATACTCGGCAATTGTCTACATTATTAAAGTGGATTTCCTTGGCGCGCGCGCGCGCGGGCACACACACACACACACACACACACACACACACACACACACATTTCCACATGACATATAAAAGGCACAAAGCAAATTAGTGTGATCAGGAGGTCAACCATATCGAACTCGCTTGATTGGTATCTTTTTAAAACAGAAAATATCCAAGGTGGTCTCATTATTTAATCATCTCTAGCATGATTTTCCTTTAAATTGTCCTTAAGTATCGGAGGGAGGCACACATGCCTGCTCGTGATTTGGATCGCGGTGGAGAGAGAAGAAGATTACTGTCCTGACTTCTTGTTTCGACGAATGACTGCAATTGGGGTGGTAGGGGTGAGATCACTTTAAAAGAGAATGCGATGATATAGATTGTGGCATGCGACGATCTAAACTTTACAACAACTTAAGTTTAATTCATGTATATGCGAGAAAATGGGTTAAATAAAAGTACACGGGAAGGAGACTGAAGAGGATACATAATCTGGGAAAAAATATAAAGACTCTTTTTGACGTTTCTCGGTGGAGGAGCGATGCCTCTAATCTGGGGGTCAAAAGTTGTCATTTCAATTTAAAAATGTGGAGTACTGGAACAAGGTTTGCGAGAAGTGTCATCCGCTTGATCTCAATGATTTTGGGACGGACGTAATTGGCTCCTCGGTAAAAGCAATCTAAAAAAAAAAAAAAAAACAAATGCACGACAATATAAATTTGATGGGACGTACACTTGTCCAACATAAATATGGGTGGGATAGACTTCTTGATTTGGTATAAAAAAAAAAAAAAGTTTCCAACCGCACACTAATTCTAGTGGCTGCATTCGTCCATCGGCGTTTAGGGAAAGTAAAATATTGCGTCTAGAGAGATATTATGACGGCTATTTACATGTCACTGTGTAAAACTAAAGTTGGATACACGGTGACGTGAATTAATTCGTCATTTTATGTTTTAAAATGATAAAACGATGACAAATAAATATGTTTTGAACACTTTAATTTAAACAAAATTTGATAAGCATAAATAAATGGGAGGTGCATTATTACGCGTCGTTAACATCTGCTTTGTTATACGGTATACAAATATGGTACTAAAAATGAAGAATGGGCAGAGCGTGCTCGATGTCGGCACAATGCTGCAATTTGGACGGGAGAGTGAAAGCATTGGGCGTTCGATCATTTTTTTTTTTAAAAAAATTTTTTTTTTTTTGGGGGGGGGGGGGTTAACGTCAGCAAATTGAAACGACTAATTGATTAGTGTAATGTTGGGTGTCAGGTCAGAGCCGGGCAATAAGTTGGAGTCAAGTGCAGGCCAACTACTAGCAACACATAATAAAAGTTATATGGGGTATTGGGTTGGAGTCAATATTAATACCTTTGATGTCTATATCAGTGAAGGTTAGAGAAAGAAAAAGAAATCATTAAGGAGAGAGAGAGAGAGGGAGAGGGGGGGGGAGAGAGAGAGTCTACAAACTCAGGAATGGGGGAAGTTGAGTGATTATACGGTCTCAAATGAGCTCGTTAGTTGGCATGGAGTGTACAACTCAAATTATCATTCTAGATTTGTCTCTTTACTGCTAGTGACATGTTTAAACAGTTTGAAGTACTGCTAGGCAATGTATTGTTGATGTGACGGCTGAGAGAGGCGATCATCTAACCAGAGAGCAAATGCCTATGACGGGAGTCGGACAGGTGCGATCCTCTCACTCCCAAGTGGCTGGATTGCCGTGGATGTGCAGGGCCTCTAGATGAGTCTTTATCACTAATTAGCCTCTTTTATTCCGCCAACGCCGTCCTCTTATTTTCCAGTTGCAGCCAAAAAACCTCGACAAGCATGCAACGAAGTTGTCAAAACATATCTAAAAGGTTGGCACGTGTTTCGAGGATAACTAACTTATGCTAATGTGCCATTTAAGGTTTAAAGGATCTTAATTACAATATTACTAAAGATTTTACAATTTACTTTAAATTTTGCGAGAAGCAAGATAGAGAGTGTCAAATACGCATGGGGTTGCGTGCTACAGAAATAGCATTTAAACTCTTCCTCGCAGAATTTGAAAATAAAATTTTCAAAATAAATGTCTGAGTTATTAGTTAAAGGAGGGTATGGACGATTAGTGGATCGCACACACAGGAAGGAATTTTCAGACACCAAAAATTATGCTCGAAAGGAATTGGTGCAGAAGTTCTTCGGTGGTGGGGTTGAGTGTTCTACCAAAGTTTTAATATTTTACCAAATGACCATTGATTGCGCCGCATATACATGCGCTACTAGTGAGATCAATTTTGTAGGTGAAATGTTACAATCCCCGTCTCTTTCAAATTGGCAAATTGCAGAACATGGCCGCGAAGGTTCAAGAGGTTGCTGCCCATAAACAATTGCAGAAAAGCTACAGTCTACTCAAAAGTTAATATACCCCACCATCTGAAATGCAGCATCGAATTCCTCATATGCTATTCCAATTGCTCCCACTTAATTTGTCCAGGTCCATCCTTAGTCAAAGGTTCCCACTTCCAAGTGGCACGCTGTACTGTTGTTAACTAAGCAATATATCTACTTAAAAAATTCAAGCTGATAAATAGAAAAAATTTCATAGATATTATAAATTATATTTATTTTTTAATTTTTAATAAAGAAGACTATGTGTGTGTGTGTGTGTTTGTAATTTATTAAATCTTGATATACACAATATAATTATATTTTTACCTTATTTTCTTGACATAAATTAAGTCTAATTAGCACGTTGTCCAATGAAGTTAGATTGAAACATGCAAAAATTAAATACTATTAGTACCGGACTAATTTAATTAGATTAAAAATTTGAAAATGATCAAATTATTGGGTGATGAATATAGATAAAAAGGTAAATTAAATTTTGATATTATTTTATATAACATCTTAAAATCTTAAATTTACTTAAAAACCAAAATTAGTAAATGAGGAAATCAATAGTTATTATAAGTCATAGTAATTTTTTTATTTTTTATTTTTAGAGAAATAAGATTTTATATTCTTAATTGTCTCTAATTAGGACTATCTCGGACAATACATAAATTTGTTGAGGCCCAATAATTTAGTAAATGTTTACAAACTACTCAATCTATTAAAGATCCTAATGTTAAGTCAAAAAATCATTTAATCTAAAAAATTTAAATTATTAAAAAAAGTTCAAAATATCGTTATTAAACTTCAAGAGTAAATGATATCAAATTAGCTGAAAAATCGTAATTGAACGAGTATAACATATTCGTTTGAGGGTTGCCAGCAGTTGATCTCGTTTTGTGAAAAACATTTATGAATTTTAGCATCGATTCATGAAGAAAACAGATACTAGATTTATTATGGAAAGAAAAAAGAAAATCTTTTTTTCCCTATTTTGGAAGTCAATGAATTTGAGGTTGCCTTAAGAAAAAAACATGGAAAACGCTTTTTTATTTTTATTTTTCAGAAGTCCGCTCTATGTGTTTTTTTTTTCCGAAGAATAATTTTTTTTTTTTGTGCCTTTTGAATTTGAATCCTGAATTGTGAAGGGACATGGTCCGTGTGGAACGAAACCCCGAAACTCGGTGCAAACACCTTAAAAGGTCAAAATCTGCAATGATTTGGCTTTAATTTACAGGAACTTCGTCTCAATTTCGGCCTAGAATGATTTTGATTTGACCCAAAGTTTTGAGATCTAATCGATGATCGGATCAAAAGAATTTAAAATTTTAATATATAATCAATTAAATTGATTAAATTAAAAATAAAACAGTTAATTTAATATTTAATTTAAATGTATACAAGATTTAATATTTATAAAAATTAAATCTTAATGTATAAAATCCAATGATATATAATATTAATTAACGAATATTGGTATGATTAAAAAATCAATTAATATAACCTATTAATAGACATAAATAATTTAAATTAAATAAATTAAGTGCATTTAATTTGTCTGTTTTATTTTTTCTCAAAAAAATTATCTAAATTTATTTTAAAGTAATCAGTGTATTTTAAAGTAGGAAATAATTTAAAACAAGAAATATAGTTTCCATGCACAAATACAATGGACGAAGAAGGAGTTGGTGATAGGTGCATGGAAGAGGTAATATCCACCTCTGTATGATCACAAACAATAGGTAAGAATTGCAACCTCTTTTTTTTTTATATATATATATTATATTTTATATTTTTAAAATTTAAGGAATCAGCAATGAGAGTGAGTCAAGTGTAAGGGGAGGGCGACAATTTTATAGAAACACATTTAAGCCTTGTCGTTTGAAACCCAAGACATTTCAACCCAAACTGACTCAACAATAGTGGTTGGTTCGAAGGTTAGTAGCGGGTTTGAATTGGGTTGACACAACTAACCAAACTTGCTAAGTAAGATGTAGCAGAACCAGATTGAACCTTGGGTCAGGCACCGATTTTTTCAATTGAACCAATGCAGTTCAGTTTCCAAAACCTTGGATTTACCCTGGAATTATGAGTGGTCCATGGCCTTCTTCGTGGCGTCTAAATTAATGTTGCATGCTCTTAAAGAATTAATGCTATAATAAAAGTTAGAAAGATGTGCGTCGATGGGGGCCTTTATGGGCGTGGTCTCCTCTTCCGATAAATCCCTCTTTCCCAGTCTTTTTTCTACTTATTTCTCAATTGAACCCTAGGACACATGAAATGGATCAACTCACACAAACAAAATATATAAAAATAAAATAAAATAATTAAATAAAATTGAATTTAAGGGTAAACATACACAATCGAGTACCAAATTTCATTGCGTTAATTTCATGCTTATTTATTATTATTATTATTATTTTATAATTTCTGTCCATGAATTTGTGTTCAATTCTTCTGTCTCGCTACTGTAACAAAACAGAACAAAACACCCTTTTAAAAACCTAATGATTACGGCTTCGGATTAATTTGCATTTTGTGTGAAAATATTTTTATCCTAGAAACTAAACGCGTATGCCCTATAATGAAAATTCACAATCTAATTTCAAATTTACTATGACCCATGAATTTACTCTTTAGAGGGTTCTCGTGGTCCTGTCCTCAATAGCATAGTTGACAGATAATAATATCTTTCGGCACTTGGCAATGCCGGTTCGGATGTGAAAATAATAATATCTGTTGGTATTTGGCACTAAATATTTCTTGGGTTGCAGATGCTTGCACAAACACATAGGAAAGCATCATTTGAGTAACTTTATCTAAGTGTTCAGTGTTTTTTTTTTTTTAATAAAAAAATTAAATTAATTAATTTATTGGTTTTGTGGTTAGATGGTGTTTGGGTGAGCTTACACGCATCACGATTAATCTACTTTCCCCGTCCAATTAAGATTAGACTATCTGTGGTGGGAACAATCCCCATGATAAAGAAGAAAAAAATGAAAAATGAATTTAAATGAGTTGTTGTTTCAGACGTCCGAGGAAAAAGGAAAAATTAGATGTATTTAATAGTTATTCTGCCCCCTACATCCGAAATTGATTGCTTAGGAGGGAATTCTTTATGTGGCACCTAGATATCCTCCATTGTTCCCCTTTTCCGCTTAATTCTCTGGGAAAATTTTAATAATATCGATGCATGCGTAGATAGTTCCAAGTGAAATTTCTGGGCCGAAAAAGGGAAGTGAGCAATTAAAATCTTTTTTTCCTTTTCAAATCATTCAATGGACTCCTTGGTAGTATGGACTCGGTCAACAAATAAATGCGTGTTTGATGAAATTACGGAGCTGAAAAACTGAATTATGCGTGATTTATCAATACAAAATTGATCGACACACAGGTCGATTGAATACACCGTGCGGGGCTTTATTTTATAAAAAAAAAAAAAGGAAATTAAAGAAGAATTCTGCCATTCAATTTATGGTATGTTGTTCTAGACAGGAAATTTTATATTTCTCTTAATAATTCCTTTCTATTTCTCTTACTTACGGCAAATTTTATTCTAAATTTTCATTACTAGCGATAGTAAATCGATGGCAAAGATGCGAATACTATGCTAGAGAATATGAAGTCAAATTCACCACTAATCACAACATCTAACGATAAAATCAGATAAACTCTTAATTTTAAAATTTTAACTTAATTTTTAGTCTTTAATATATATATATATATAAAGTCAAATTCAAATCCTATTATGAGTCGATGCACTTGAAATATGGTTGCTCAATAAGTGTGGCACGGTGGCAAATAAATGAAATAAATATACCTATGTGTATGTATATATCAACAAAATTGAGAAAAATTCAACTTATTTTACTTTAGTTATTTTATTATTTTTTCTTATGTGGGTGTATCTCTCCATTTATCAAAAAATATTTACTCTTAGATCATTGTTTTTCAAAGTTTTCTTAGAAAGAGAAAAATAAAGGAGTGTCTTATTACTTTATTCCTATCAGTATTATTAAAATATAAATTATTTTTAATTTTAGATTTTGATATTAAATTAAATTTATATTTTTTACTACAAATATATATTAAATTCGTGCGTAACCTACCTCTATATATATATATATATATATATACGACTGCCTAGTTGAAATATGAATTGAAAATGTTTTAGATAATGAATAAATATATAAAATAGATTTATCTTTATATGATAAAATTTTTTAACAGTAAAGAATAGCCCAGTTGATTAAGAGAGAAACTCTCTTTCCTTATGAATCAGAGTTCGCTTAGACCACTCTAAGAAGAAAATCTTAATTGCGTCTCATGTGATAGTGCAATTTTTAAGATCGCTCAAAAAAAAAAAAAAGATTTAGACTAAGTTGACTCGCAAATTAACCTACACCGAAAGAAGTTAAATAAAATAAAACATATTAAGAATTGAAAACCATGTAGTTTTTTTTTTTTTTTGGGTAATAAGGATATTTTAACCAACTATATTAGAAGCACAAAATTGAATAGAATCACTTTCCCAAAGCAAAATTGTACCTTCTTAAAAGCAGTTTCAATATGCTAATTCCGTTAGCTGAAATTCATGGTCATAATCGATTGATAAGAGAGTATTAGTACTCGAACATTATTTTTTTAATATATTTTGTATATTAGAATTCCAAATTGGCAGTTATTAAGATGTGTACTGCGGAGTAGTGATGGTACAGAACGTAAACCGAACCTCCACCGAGCCTAGTGGGCATTTTGTCATCCGACTCTTGTAACGTTTGACTTCGTGAGTAATGGAACCGTTCGGAAAGAAACAAAAAACATAAACCAAACAATCAAGTTCAAAAACATAAACAAAACAAAGGGTGTTTCCCCACATGACGCAGTCGCATGTCCATGGGGCCGCATTTCCCGAGACAAAGAGATGGGCGAGATAGCCGAGAAGACGAAAGCGAAAGCACCCATCATAAATCGAACGGTGTGGGAAATAAGAGTCGGAAAAAGGAGTCATGTCCAACGGCAACAAGGTCCACAGAGGGTCACACGTTACCGTCTGAAAATCTAAGCCAACCAATCACAATTCTCCATTCTCCACCTGCCCTTCATTCCCTTTTTCGAGATAAAGAGATAAACATTAACTTTCACATAAAAGGCAAGATCGATGTAATAGTATGCATTTAATAGCAATTATAACATTGGTTAGGGAACATTTAATAATAAAAAATTTAAACTTTCACTTTTGGTATGTCAAATTTTAATTTTAATAAAAAATATAAAGTTTGTAAAAATAAATTTATTTTAGATGAATCTCTTAAAAGATTAAAAATTAATTATTGTAATATGAAAAATATTTAATATATCTATTAAGAAAATTTGATATTTTTTATGGTTATAATATATCTGAAAAATAAAAATATATAATTTTTTTTTTAAAATATTAATTTCATATTAAATTTAAAATAACTTATTAAAATGTTTAATTGGTATTGATGGACAAGAATGTTAAAATGTAGATAAAAAATATACATTTATAAATATTTCTGATAAAATAGAAATTATTGAATATCAATTTTGTAATTATTAAATCTGAATATGTAAATGAGAACAAAAATGCATCTAAAATTTTTATATAATTCCTAAAAAAGAAGCGAAAGAAAAAAAGAAAAAGGAAAAAAAATAATTTTGCTACTCGAGTACTTTTTGAGGGTGTTAAAATTAACTTTTTAGTGTTGCTATTTGTTGATCAACTTTCAACAATATTCTTAAAGTTTTTAGTTATTTTTTAATACTATTATTAAGGTTTGCTAATTTTTTTATTTATTCTTTACCAATAGTTGTTGATAGAAAAGTATAGTGATTGGTACTTTTAGACTATTTTTTGCTTTCATGTATTTAAAAATAACTTATTATTTTTTTCACTTGTCTCATGGATTACGTCTTAGTTTATATTTTATGAATATTTATACTATTGTACAAAATTAGTTGAAAACTTTATTAATTTTTTTATCAATCAATAATAATAATTAATAATCAACAATCAATAATAATAATAATTAACAACAATAAAAAATATTGAAAATGGATTTTTTTGCGTTAGTCAAGTATGCTATTGTCGTTCAATTTGAAACAGCTGGGTCTTTAAGTGTTTGGTAAATTTTTCCAAGCCTCATGAACCATAGTAATTATCTAAACTGGTTTAAAGGAGATGAGCTCATGATTTTGCACAACAAGAAGAATACTAAATTCTTTTAACACAAAGAGTCAAGATCTATCATATAATTCATATTGCGACAGGCTTGTCATATTAATAAAGTTTGCAAACAAAATTTTTTCATGGAAAAAATAAATAGAATTAAAAAATAAAATTACTAATAAATATTGATAAAAGAGAATAACCCAATTTTGTTGTCAATGAAAGAGTGAATGAAAGCTTGATTATTGTTAAAGACAATTCTAGATAGATAAACACAATATCTTAAATAATCATTTTAATACTTTAAACAAAATGAACCTAATTAAACACTATAATTTTAGTTTTTTTTTTTTTTGGTGAAAAAACCAAACAGGTGCAATATAGAACAAGTAAATTAAACAAATCTTTCATGCTCCCGAGAAAAGCCCACCAAGGTCCCAAGCCACAGGCTATGACATATATGATGACCACCAATGAGGAAAGGAAGCTACCAAAAAATCCATTAACTCCAAACTCGAAAAGTAAAACCAAATCCATCATATGCCCAATTGCACATCCACCTCTACATCCCCTTTTCCCTAGATCTTCTTTCATTTCTTTCTCTATTTCTTGCTCTCTCAGTATGCCATTTTCCTCTTTTGAAAAATTTTATCGTATAGTTACTTTTTATATTATATATAAAATATCTGATTATAATATAAAAATTAATCAGTGAGTTTACCTAAAATTTTCTCTTTTATTATTAGTCAAGTGTGAGTGCAGAGACTGTTGGATTTGGTTCAGACACGGAGAAAGGACACCTGTGTACATGTCACCGACACCTGTACATCTTGCATGAAAGAGAGAGAGACTGTAGAAAGAAAGAGATAGAGAGAGAAGGATGACTAAAGAAAGTATCTTCAGCCATTAAAAGGGAGAAGGCGAGTGAGTGCCTGAGTGGTGATTCTTGAGGGAGTAGATGGTAGAGAAAGAGAAATGGAAAGAAGGGTTTTTCTGAAAAACCCTAAATCCATTACTGGGACTGCGAAGTCTGGCTTCATTTTTTTTACACTCTGCGTGTGTGAGGATCGGATCGCAGTTTCTCTGTAGATTTCCCTCAAATAGTCTCAGATCTGACTCATCCTTTTGTACATTTTATGTTCCACTTTTCCATATTTGGAATGCTCTTCTTCATATTCTCGGGTTGGCATCTTTGTACTCTACTTTTCCAATTTTTCCCTTTTCTTTCCTTGAAGTCTTTGTTTATCTTTCTGTTCTTCTGGGGCATAGAGAAATTGACAGAAGAGAGTGAGCACACAGTGGCATTTGTACAAATCTGTCCCTTTGCTTCTGCGTGCTCACCTCTCTTTCTGTCAGCTTCCAGTGCCCGAAAATTTGACTCTTGTCCTTCTCCTCTATCTCCTCTATCACCTCCCGGCCTGCTATATTCAGATCTCTCTCTCTTTCCCTCTCTCTCTCTCTCCCTACGCTTCTTTCGTTCTCATTATCTGTATTGTTCTGAGGCCGTTGAAGCATGGCATAATATCTAGAGCAGAGAAATGGGGGAAACATCGCCGGGAAGTGTTCAACTACCTGTTGTATTAGTCTTTACTCGTTCGGATTTTGATTAGTTTATCTGCTAAATTATATTTAATTTATAGCCTATGAGCTAGCGTGGCTTTTGATGGTCATTACTTCGAAGGGTCACGCCTGCTTATTACTGTGAGGCGTAGCGGCAAAACACTAGAATAGCATGGGACCATTCACGTTATCTATTGTTTATATATTTGTTGTCTTTCCTTGCTCTCAAAAACCCTCAAATTCTTTTCTTTTTTCCCGTTGCTTCACTTAGTTTCTTGATCTTACAGTCTTCATCTTTAATTGCATATTTATCTGACATTCTCTTTTCTATTCTCGCGCATGCTACTGTGTAAGACAATCGAGATTTGCTTCTGATTTAACTTTGTTTTCATCAGTATCTAGCGACAATCTGAGTGGCTTTACTGTTGGTGGCGATGTGATTTCTTTTGATGGGGTTCAGAGCCCTACAATGAGCTAAGAATAGGCTTGCTTGCATGCCTTGTAATGCTAATCTCCCATTAGTGATTTTTTCTCTTGTCTTCAGAAAAGCTCTAGCCACTTGCGCTATTGTCGAATGAGTTATTCAAACATTTTTTTTGTACATGGCCTGCCATACGATGCTTAAGTCCCCTTGGCGTGTATGTTTACTTTGATGTGATGTTTTGAGTGTATCAGAAGATCACTTGAGTCTTGATTAGGGTATAGACCTTAAGGTCCTAATGGGTTTTTCCAGATTCGGAAATTTTCTGCATCAAGTCAATTTTCTTTCCTTTGTACGTACTTCTTCAATTTGTCAGATGCATTTGCCAAGGATTCTTTAAGGAGCAGTCAATTCATTTGTCACTGACAAAGGGTCTCCCTGGAGATGTGTAATCAAACAGGTGCGCAAGTACTTCAGAGCACAGGTTTTATTCTCTGCGTTCTCCTTTTCATTTAACGGATGCAACTAATTAGCATATCTTCATCGAAGTTTATTGGCTCGGAGTATTGAGGCCATGCTGAAATTCATAGGCAAATATCAATGGTTTACTCTCACATCTTTTATGTTTGAAGCTTACTATAATCTTGATTCTTCACCTAATGTAGCTAATTGTGAAATAATCTTACTTTGTGTTTGTGGTTGAACTAGCTAAAATGAAGACAAAACACTAGTAGTTTCCCATAGATTATAGGCAACAATATGATGCCTTAGATTATGGTATCATTGGTTCCTCATATATTTTCTTCATTCTCTTGATTTGAGCTAAATTTGACATGTTCCTTCCCCAACAAATAATGAAATTGTTGAAGTTCATCCCTGTACCATAATATGATATCTTGCTATGCAAAGCATAGGTTGTGAAAGAGTACAAGGAATGTGAGTTCTGGCACTAAGACATTTAATTCATTTAACGTATTTGCTTTACCGTGAATTGTCTGTCAGGTAGTTTATATGCCGGCACTGAATTGTCTTCCAGGGCGAATGGAATGGTCCATCAGGTTCAAATAGTCTACATTGTTTGACAGAGGTAGCTATTTCCAAATTTGCTTCCGTATATGCATGCTTCTTTGTGATAAACCAAGTTTTTTTTTTTTTTTTTTTTTGGGTCAGGCAACTATTTGTAACTTTCAAAATTCCAATAGCATGGAGTTCTATAACTTGGGGATTGAGAATCACATGTAAACTTCTTACTAATGCATACATGTCGCTGCAATCTTGCCATTACATACTTCTTCCTTTGATGGACATGATTCGTGCTTAGCTAGACGCTTTATGCCACTCGTCAAGAACTTGAGTCAATGAGTTGTACAATCAGTTGGGTCCTGGACTGGATGTAGTACGGAGTTCACAATTTTTTTTTTCTTCTTGTCAGAAGAGTGGGGGTTAACGTGTAAGGCAATTGACAATCACAGCCCTTTGTTTGAGGAGCCAAGTGCCTACAAAGAGATGTAGCGCAACGGCTCCTAAAAGGTTTACATGAAGGAGGAGGATTTTGTTATATAAAAATTATATAGTCTCGTCGTAAAATTTATTTTAATTATTTTTTTTCAGAAGTTTATATATATATATATATATATATTAATTACATTATATTTTCGTGGAAGTGAACCAATCAGAAAATGATAACCCCATTTCTAGAATTTTAAGTTTTAATGACTAATATTATTAACAAGTTAAATTAGTCCTTAAAGAAGATTATAACAGAAAAACCCATAAAGTTCATATGAAAAAACAAAGATAGTGAACACTGATAACCAAAAAAAAAAAGAAAAAGGAAAAGTAACACAGAACCTTAAACTTCAAACCGAGATGTGGAGTCGATATCTATAATAGTGAAACAAGTAACCCAAAACCTGCAATTTAATTTAGAAAAAAATTAACCTAATATCAAATAAAGAAAAGTTAATCACTTTAGACAAACTATTTCTGAATTTTTAATGAAACACCTAAATAATGGCCCGGATAATAGAAATTAAGCTGAGTAGAAAGAGAATCATTGCTAAAACGGTGGAAAATATGCAAGAAGTAGCACATAAACAAAGCAAAATATAGAGAGGAAAAAAAGAGACACCTACACTAACCCTGATGGTGGCGATAGAGGTGAAGGGGACTAATTTTAAGTCAAAAAAAGATAAAAAAATGAAGAGAAAAAAGGGATACAGAAACAATATAAATCCAGAAAATTGATCGTTACCTTAAACATGCTCTTGGCTTTGATCGAATCAGGCTAGATCAGAACCACTTTCAGCCCAAGGATTCCTAAACCTATCTATATTATATATTTCTGTAACATAGGTGAGTCCCATGAGACATTTCTACTGCATTTTTAACAGATTTTGCCTCACTTCTCTTTGTACTCTTTTATGAAAGTGTCTCTTCATTTGTCTAACTAGTAGACACACAATTTTTCACGTATTAAAATTTCACATTTATTTTGGCCCGCCGAGCCACCTTGGTTTTAATTGACTACTAATAATCATTCTTTTCATTCAATTACTCCGCTTGAAACGATTGAATTTGAACGGTTCCATTGGATTCTCTTAACATTCATAGTCATATTTGGGAGAAGCAGAGACAACATAAAAAGGAAGTCTAAGGGACTCCTTAGCCCCTCGATCAACCGTTTTTCTAGGTAAATTTCTTAGAATACTAAAGGCTTTAAATTCCTTAAAGCAAACAAGAGCCTGACGGTGTTGGAGTTGGAAAGGGAATGCCTCATCAATTTGTTGAAGCCAAGGAAGCTGGGCTTATTAGTTCTGACAGCAAACCTTGGAGAGCTTAGTATTCAATTGCCGGTAAAATGTTCTGCTCTACTAAGCATAATATTGTTATTGTTCTTAAACACAGGCTTAATTCCAAGCTGCTGATTATTTGAGGCAAATCTATATGTGTGTGTGTGTGTGTGTGTGTGTGTGCGCGTGTGGGTTTCAGAAGGTTATGAGTATTATATGTGGGTTACATAATTGTATGAAGGTGGGAATACAAAGAGTTATACCCATGGAATGAGTTTTAAAAGATTATGAGATATACCGTGTGGCAGTTATGTGTTATAAAAATAATATATAAACCCACTACGTGGCATGCCTCATAAACTTTTAAAACTCATTCTATAGGTATAATTCTTTATATTTCCATCTTCATATAGTTATGCAACCCACATATATATGATGTCATTTAGAGAGCTTTATGTAGATGATTCTTTGTATTCTCAACTAAATTGTGTGACTGACAAAATCTCCGAGACACATAACTTAATTGAGAATTCCACAAGTCTTCTCCATTTATTCTTGGATTGCAGCAACACTATAAATACCCTTCTGTGCATTTATTTGCTATCCTTGACAAGGAATGTTAATATGAAGAATCGCTTGCTACTTGAATCAAATAGTGATTAGTGAAAACTTCTACCATGCATCCAATAGTGATTAGTAATTCTCAATTTTCACCTCACTACATCATATTTATCAGATGCAGTAGCTTTTTTAAATTCCTATTCAGTCAAACTGAGAGGACTAGTATTATTAACTGTCTATAACATACAATGGATCTTTTAAGATTGATTTCTTAGCATAAATTGTAATTAGATGCTTATATTCAGGTGATTCAAGTTTTCTTGACTTATTTTCATATATACTAAAGTCATCATCATCTTGATTATTGCCATTCTACCATTTGCAAAAAAGTTAAACTAACACCTCAGAATCTAATTTTGACAAGATAAGGTCACTTATCTGCTAACCACATCATCAGCTTTTATTTCAGTTGCATTGTGTGCCAGCTATATATGATGCTACCTCTTCATCTTCCGGGGAATTCCTCCCAGTTGGTGAGAAAGTGCACTTCTACTTATAATGCTACTAGACTCGAA
Source organism: Bruguiera parviflora (assembly GCA_019804595.1). NCBI lineage: Eukaryota > Viridiplantae > Streptophyta > Magnoliopsida > Malpighiales > Rhizophoraceae > Bruguiera > Bruguiera parviflora. Next base: position 5,452,475 of record CM034051.1, read on the forward strand.
GTACTCTTTTGGCTTGGTTTAAATAAGTATTCATTATTTAGGTAACTTGGATGAAGGGAAGCCCACTTAGCAAGATAATACAACATTATTCCAAATATTGGAATAACCATCTGAGAGAAACTGTAGAAGGTGGTTGTACAAAATTTTTTTGGGTAATAGATGCAATAGCTGTAGGCATATATTTCCTTATAAATATTTTTCACTATCATTGAAAGACTTTATCCTTTTTTATTTTGTCTTTTTTTATTTTTTTATGATTTTTCAATCTATTGCTAGGATAAATTTTCTTTGACAAATCAAAAATAATGAAAACCCTTTAATTTTGAGGTTCATATTGAATATCACATCTAGGTAAGATTAACAAAAGTAACGTTCCTCAACGTTATTGAATGTCTAAGGAGAAGAAATTTGAAAGATGCAACTTTAACAATGGTTTAAAAGTTTGCTAAATTTCTTAATATTAATTAATTATTTATAGATATAATTTAAATTAATTAATTTGAAAGACTTTTTCACTTTTCAAATTTATTTAAGTATTTAAATTTCTTTAAAAACTCTTCAAGATTTTTATTAAATTATATATTTATTGGTTTTAATTATTTAAAAATTCTTAATATTTGTTAAATTAATTTATTTAAAGAAACTTTTTCACTTTTCAAAAATTAACGTTAGATATATTACAAAAACTATTCTTTTTTTATCTTATAAATTATATTATAATTTTTATTTTATAATTTATTTACTTATTTTATAGTATTTTAGTTTAATTCTAAATTTTAACTAAATTATTTAAAAAAATTATGAATTTTTAAATTCTTTTATTAATTTTTCATTAGGTGTTTTCTTATTTAATCAAGGTATTTTTTTTTAGTTATTAATTAAGTTTTTTCCTATTTATCAAAAAAAATTTCAATTAATTCAACATTTTAACTATGAATACATATATAAATATAAAAGATAAACTATCTCATTATTTTAATATCTTAATATTTTAATAAATTATTAAAAAAATGTATTTTAAAATTATTTTTATTTTGATAGATTTGATTTTTTTTTTCAAATTTGATTAAATATTAACTTTTAGTATTTTTATTTTTTAGTTTTTTTTTTTTTTGCATTAGTTAATTTTAGAGCAAAATTTCCCTTTGTTGATATCATTTTATGAATTTTATATCAACCTCTTAAATGACAAAAATCATGAATATGAGTGTTTGACTTTTAGTATACTCATTTTTAATATTTTTGTCCTACTTGAGTTGGTTTTAAAATAAGTTTGAGTTGTATTAATGTCATCTTACTAAATCTAAAATAATATCTTTATCAATGAAAATCTTGAAGGGAAAACTACTTAAAATAATTTTAAAAAATTATAAATATAGCAAATTTTATATTAAAAACATTACTCACAATCAATCTATTTGTTAACGCATTTCTAATTTCAAAAATATTCTAATCTTTAATAAAAAAAATTTTTATTAAAATTTATGTAAGATAGTAAAATTTAATTTCCTTTTCAAATATAATGATATTTATAAGGAAAAAAAATTTATGCATTCAAAATTTTAAAATAGTGTAATTAATTGGTAAAATGATACTAAATATTATTAATTGAAATTTGATAAATTAAGAATTCAATTTTAAGTAAATATAAGAAATTTATTGATAGTTGAATTTTACAATATTGATAAATTTGATAATATTTTAAAATGGATTGAAAAATAATTAAATTTTTTTTCCTTACATTATATATATTAGTTAAGTAATAATTATTGATTAAAAGGTAATGGATCAAAATAAAGAAGAAAAACTAAATATTAATGATATGGTTTATCAAATTGATTTCTTATATACCAATGAAAATTTAATTATGAGTTCATAACTCATAAGTTTCAAGAAAATTATCTCTCATAGATTTTTTATTTTTATCATTTTATTATATTAATTTCATTAAAAGAGACAAATTAAGTAGAGAAAAATTTTAGTTTATTATTAGTTAATATTATTATTTATGTATTGATTCACAAAAAAAAGTTGTTATTTCTTATTAAAAATATTAATTTATTTTAAATATTCATTTTTATGACATGTAAGGTACTAATTTTTTATTAATAATTCAAGAATAAGTTTCTTTTGAATAAAAGAGTTTGATATGAATATATTATAAAAATTATTTTTATTATTTTTTATTTGTATTTTATAATTTATTTATTTATTTATAATATTTTAATTTTATTATGAATATTATCTAAATTATTAAGAATTATGCAAAATATTATTTTTTTTAATTTGTGCTATAATATTTTTGAAATTAATTAAAAATTTTAATTATAAATATGTATACAAATATAATTATTAAACTATCTCATTATTTTAATATTCTAATACTTTAATAAATTATTAATAATTTTTTTAAAATTATTATTATTTATAATAAATTTCAAATGTCTTTAAAAATTTTAATTAAAATTGACTTTTGCAATTTATATTGAATTGTATGAGAGTTTTAATTTGTTTAAAAACTTTTTTTTATTATAATTATTATATTATTTTCATAAATTGAGTTGTTATTATTTTGAAAACTCTTCTTATTTGACAATAAAATTATTATTTATATCTATTAAATTAATTAATTAATTTAGTTTTATATGTTTATTTCTAAACTCACAAAATAGCTCTAAAAGCAATTAAAGATAACCAAAAAGCAATAAATGAGTTAAGTATTGAGTTGTTCTTGGATTTTAGGGTTATAAAATATTTTTTAATTTTCTTTTTTCATTGCATTTTAATATTTTTAGAATTTAAGAAAACAACATAAAATGTTTTAAATAATTTTTCACTTCACGTAGGTTATTAAACTAGTATTAATTTATTTCCAGAAGGCGGATTGGGTTGTCCTTTTTCTCTTTATCACTTTTTAAAGCATGCCGTTAAATATACTTAGTAAAAAGAAATGAAACAGGAATTTGATAGCAATGTTGTATTTGCTCCGTAATATTATTAATCCATTGTCTTAATCATACCCACCTTAGATACTATAGATCTCTTCGATGAAATACTAGTATGATTAGAAAACCAAGTAAGAAGTCAATTAGTTTCTACATGTAAATAGTGAGAATCTAAGCTAGAAGGGGAAATCTAGGCTATGTCCAATTGATTATTCACATGTGATTAATATTTTGCTCAATTTATGGTTTGTTTTCAAGTTTTGATGAATAATTGATTCTATTGAGATACAGTTGATTTTTTTTTTTTTTGTTTTTTTGTCTTGCAGAAATAATCAAATTGGTTGTTCATATACAATCAATCTTTCAGTATTTCTCATTCACACTTCCACGTTCCTTTCTATCTTCTTTTTTTTTTTTTGATTGTTTATTAAACAAATTTCTCAAAACAAAACAATAAGACAAAAACATTTAACGCGTGTAATATGATGTATTTTATAGAAGGCATTATATACATGTTAGAAAACAAAAAACAGAAATAAAGAAATACCTTAATTACATTCTGATGAGGTTTAATAACATTTATAACATAAAATAATATCATTCACATCATTTTATATTTATTATATTCTAAGTTTACATAAGGAAAATGCCACACCAACAATTTTGGAAGAAAACCCTCCGATTACAAAGCCAGAATTTTATATAGGAAGGAACAATCATTTTTTAGTTAGAATTTGGCATCGAGGATCACCCTCAATTTCATGCCATTAGGAATGAAAACTCATTTTTCGTGCTTATAAGGATGGAGCATTTGTACACACATCCAGTTTGAAGATGTAAAAGTCTAGTTTTAGTAGCAAATTTCTACTTTCTACTACAATTATTTAAGGAGGGTTGGAATTTTGAGGTAATTAACCACAGTTTATTAAACATTAACATGCTGAAAACATTGTACTTAGCGTGGTCTCTGGTTTAGACAGAGTGTGAAGAAAGTTTGTCCGTCTCTATTAAAACAGGGCTGATTACACAATGAATTTTCAGAAAATGTCATAGAATTTATTTTGTGATAGGGGTATGCACTATGTAGTAAAATTGTACGTGGTTGTTAGATTGGCAAATAGAAAATAATTGAATAATAATAAGTTTGTAGCATTTTGTAATGGTAATTTTGAACTGATCGTATATTGGAGGATGTTATATGGTCATTTGTTCAGCTGGGGTCCTTCACATTAAAGAAAAGCAATTTTTTTTTTAGAAAGTAAAGGAGCTAGAATCCTTATATTGGGCTATTTAGGTTCTGCAAAATTGTAAGTCACCATATGAGTGAGAAATTAATGAGACAAGTCATCAATCTGACTTGGTAAGGAAGAAGGGAGGTGGAAAAGAAGGGAAATCGTTAAAAATCAAAATGGTTGTGGCCTTGGCATGAGAAGAAGACATTATTAGAGGCAAAGAGCAGAAAATCTCACTTATTGGCAGAAAAAAAATCCTCATAAATGGAATGGGAATGCTTAGAACAATGCGTAAGACACAAGAGCAGACAAAGAATTACCACACAAAGCTACGAAGGGAGAAACTCTTGTAAGGTGACTCAGCAATTTTCAATGTAGCATTATGAATCATTGGTGTGAAGAGTGGTTAACTTCAAGTAAAAGAATAAAAGAAGGGGAAAATACCGATGAGCTTTGACACTGGAGTTGTCTAACTCTGAGGATTTTGGGTTCAAAACCAGATGAAGCCAATTGATTGCAAAAAAAAAAAGCGGACATGGGAGACTAGATAAACATAAATGTAGTGATCGAAAGTCTTAGCCACATACTCAGATAAACACATGCCTTGTCAAACTTATACACTTTTTCAATGACAGTAATTAAGCTCTTAATTAGAAATCACAAAATTTTAATGCTCGAACTATCTGGCTATTCATTGGAAAAAATATTGAGATGAAGAAACTTATGTGATTTTCAGGTTTTAGGTGAGTGCATCGTATGTTTCATTGTTTAATTTCTTCCTTTTTGCCCTCTAAAATTGCTTTTGCTGATGAAATGTCAAATCCTTAAAAATAATTTCCTGATGATTAAATAGGAATTCGATGTTGTGTGGGCATTGAATTAAAGGTTCTAAGCTAAAATTATTAGTTAGGTTAAAGTGTTTAAATTTGCAACTAAACGTTTAGAAGGTACCATCCAAAAGGCATATAAGTTTAGAGGGGGTGCCAAGTGACAGTTAGACTCTATCAAATGAGATTAAGAGAAAGCATGCTAAAATATTATTTCAAAATTGCTTTGAGTTTCGATGGTATTTCCAAAATTGTTTTGTACACTTAGATGCTTATTGACTGGATTGAGCCATATACTGTTTTTTTTTTTTTTTTGTCACAGGCACCAGTTAGTCTTGTTTGCATGTAGTTGTATTATGTATTGTACACAGTTTTCTGTGGACAGATTTGCAATAACAGAAAGTGGCGTAGAAACTTTAGATGTCTAGAGCGTGAAGTCACAGTGTCTTGAGGGTTCCTTTTTAACCTGTTTTGGCTGATCTATCTTCCTAGCCGGTCCTCTAGATCCAATTGAAGCTTAAAGCAGGAAACATTAATTGTTAGTAATGGATTTTGTGTAAATGAGTAGATGACGCAAACATGTTGAAATCAGATTGGATTATATTGCCACACTATCAGAGGATCCAGTGATCTTGAGCATATTTGTATGTGCTCATACCCTCGTTTGCAAGAATTTCCTTCTTTTCCCAACAAGAACTTGTTAACAGATCCCAAGGAAGCCCCTATAGACGTGGGGTTTGTCTTTCAAAGTCCGTCATTAAGTAATAGTGATCAAGTTTTATTCCTAAGTCCCAAAGAAAATGCATTTAGGATGCAATGGTTCTTGAGCCAGGACAATATGCAGGAAAAATCATGCGAGCTTCATTGAGATCAATAGATAAAGTCACGTCTGAAGACAGAAAATAAGCATGATAAGTGTACTCAAAATAGCTTGCGAGGCATATTTTCTCTAGTGAGCTGCTGTGTGATAACTGCCTCCTCTCTAGGATGATTATTTTTCCCCCATTTTCCTTTTGGAGGAGCAGTTTTAGTGTAGAAGTGAGAACAGTATGAGCAAGGGAACAAGTGAATGCTCATTAGGATATACCATTGAGGTTGGATTTCAGAATTCAAGAATATATCAAAAATCTGAAGTTTTAGGATTCCATTAGAGTCTTGAGACAATTATTGGCAGCATCTTTGCACCTTTTTTGTTTGGTGGCTGGGGGGCCGTAAGGGTAGGGTTGGTCGAGAATGGTAACAGTAGGAGAATGCCAATAAGCGAGGCAAAGGTTGGTGAGCATAAATATGAATGCCTATGAAGAAATATTATGAGAGGCACTAGTGAAGTGGCATCAGACCTTCGAATGGAAGAGCCGTATGTAGAAAAGTACATCTTTCAAGCACTTTAAAAGGTTTTTTTTTTTTTTCCTCCTTTTAGCCAGAACTGGAAATCGGTGTTATTAAGCTTGAAAGGGCTATATATAGACTAGCACCTAAGCATCCACCAACCCACTTGTACAGAATTCCTTTAACCATAAAACTGGTCCATTGCTTAGGCACTAACCAAAACCAATAAGCAGACCACAGGAGCAGGAACATTGACTCATAGACAAAAAACATCGAACGTACTAGTCTCTTTTCCTTAACAGTTTAGAGCTGTTGCTGCCATTCTGCATATGTATATTTTTTACTTACCTCTATTTTATTGCGAGTGCAAGTATCCTGAACTTCAGATGTTTTCTGCAAGCATGAAGAGGCAGGAAAGATAAACTTGTGACGGCAACTACTAAAGGTCCCTGGAGACAAATGGACGTGTTAAACAAACTAAAGATTAAAGGGATCATAATTCCTTCCTCAACTCCTTCCAAAGTTTCCAGCATCCTCCACCTCTTGCTTTCTCTAACTTTTCGTCTGTCCTTCCATTCTAATGTCAACGTAAATCTTAGTTAATGGACTTATATTACCCGCTGTTATTTCAGTGTTCTCTTTAGGGACCTATAAGCTTCCCTGATCACTCAGAATGACACGTTATGTCATCAGTGATAAGTAGGTGCTACAATGCCAACACTGTGTCAAACCTTAGTTGAAGTCATTTAATCAAAGAAAGGAAGAAGGAATATGTCGAATAACTCTACAAATACAAGAGTGCACCTTGAGGAGATTTGGCATTACCTAGACTCATAATTTAGTTGAACAGGGATGGGATTTGATCTCACAATTTCCCAAGTTATTGTGGCACTCAGAAACAAGACAACACCCATTCAATGCTATTATTAGTGTCCAGTTGGAAAGTATTCACTTCCAAGGTTGAATCATATTAAGAACAAGTTTTCGGCCCATCCTGGAGTTCTCTGCTCATACCAGGTGCATTTAACAACCCCCTAGTCAAGCTAAATACTGAAATAATCCTATGCACTTCTGAAATTATTTACGAAAGCTGAGGGCTTTGTTGCTTGATGTTGATGCATTAGGACACTTACTGAGAGTTGGAATGTCTTAATAGGCCAACGGGCTGTTAATGCTTTATGAAAGTATATTTTCGTTATTTTCTTTTTTCTAATTTTCAAATTTTTTGAAAGTCTATCATTACACCTGTAATGCAGTCATCTCCTTTAGTAATATTTGCTTTGCAATTTTTGGGCTTTTTTTTCCAATGATCATCAGCAAGAATACCTAAGTTTGACGGGGATTGGTTACATAAATCATTTCCATTGATTCTCGTTATTTTATTTTGTTATGAAATAAATTTGATATGTGATGAAATTATTCTAAATATTTTATATTTAAATATTTTTAAAATAATTTAAATCGTATTTTATATTTATATTTTTATCATTTATTTAAATCTTATTATTAATCTTAATTAGAACATTTGTAGGTTAATATGTTTAATTTATTGTAAATTTTAGCCACTTAAGTTATAACTAATTAATGTTATACGTACCTCCCTAAGAGTTTTTATTTTTTTTATAATTTTTCTTATGTTGGCCGCATATTCAAGTACGTATGTTTTAGACTCATTTTTTCGGATATGTTTCTGGACGGGTCCAACACTCACTAGCACACAATATTACTGACTTAATAGTGATTAATTTGTACCATTTTGTTATTTCAGCAATAAAGATTCTCAGTCACTTGTCAAAAGAGAAGAATTACCTTGCCCTTTAGCGAGACAATCTTATTCCTTTGTTGATGATAAATCCTAATTAAATTGTGATAGCAGGATTTGAGAGGTTCTGAAGTGGGACTCGCTGCTTGTATGGACTTGTGGGTGAAGTGAAAATGAAGTCTGAGTTAACTAGACTCTCAGGTAATTAAGCGTTTTAATGATAGTCCCATTGTTCTTAATTGGACAGTATTAGTCCTTAATAACCCTATGTGCCGTCATCCCGCGAAATTTGGGAGATGGGGGGACCTTTTTTCTTGCAGGAAGAGTCAACAAGGCCTGAATTTATGAGAAGATGTCGGCAGGTGTTCTGTTGAATCAATGACAGAGAGTAGAGAGGTTTAGGATTTTCGATTTTCATGAAAAGGGCCTGCAACCAAGAAAAGCGCAACGGGAGGAGGATGGGCTGCCATTTTTCAAGGTAATGTCTAATCCAAATTCATTTAGCAGAACAATTTTCTTTATCAAGATAAATATATTGACATTGGGTTCTATTAAATGTGCTAAGAAGAAACAGAAGCAACGCAGCAGCAGTAACAAATATTAAAAGCATCGATGTAACAGAAACCTTACATGATACGAGGTGGTCTCTGCCTCCGTGGAGTGAATAAGTTGTAGATCGTCCACCGTGACTGCTTTCCTCTTATCTTCAGTTGATCTGTATGATTTGCATGGACTAAAATGAGAGGATTACGGTCAAAAAAAGCTTGGGTTTTGGTGCATAAGCTGGCTGCCTCCGAGCTAGCTAGCCCTCTCCCTCTCTCTCTCTGTCGGTTGAACTCTCCATTTAGATTTGGGGGCTGAGGAGAAGGACATGTGGTGACAATGTCTGCCCTGATGGGACAGAAACTGGCATGGCGGGAACAAAAACAACGGCTGTTCTATTTCTGTGTGGATGCTGCCGTTGTATTAAGTTACTACTTTCCCCGTACAGAACAGTTTTCAATCGCCTTGAATTTTACTTCGGCTTTGGGTACCTCTTCATTATTTGGTCTTTTTTCTTTTTTCTTTTTAAAAAAAAAAAATTATTCCTTTAATAAGCCTATTGGCTGGTAAATAATATAATAAAAATAATTTTTTATATTTTTGTAAATTTCAGAATTTATTCGTTGTACTAAAATTAAGTCCTTAACAATAAAAATAAAAATAAAAATATACATTTTTAATTACGGGGTTAGATATCCTTGAGGAACCTCTTCATCATACGGTTGATAGTTGCGTTGGATGCTCGAGGACTTGGGCCGTTGAATCTTTGAGGACTTTACCACAATGGTGTAACAGTTTTACAGACACATGAACAAGAAAAAGACAACACGGACGAATGAAGGGGAGATGGACATGTATTAGAATTGCGTATTTGCATTCTCATTGTCAATTATTAAAAAAGATTAAAAAAAAGAAGTCTTGATAATGGGCATAAACTCTACCGTCTTGTCGTAGTCAGGGTACAAGTATTCTACAAGAAATTTGATTTAAGCCACGGTCACAGCATAATGTCCTCAGAGATAGCCACGATTAACATAAAACAACCTCTTGAAGATTCTTAACCCTTTGAATTTCAGGCAGTTCAAACGAGACTCTCCAGGCTCGTTCCTTGTAAATGATTAAGAACGGAGAATGGATGGCAATAACCGGAATATGTAAGATCGTGAACAAAGAGGCACTACCCATCAGCCACAGTACAACTGCCCTGAAGTGGGTTTTCCGGGCACCGAAATGCAACAACTGATGACATGAATTACCCCATTCCTGTATCGAACTTCATTTAGCTTAAAACAGGAGGATGACGGTAGATCAAAGTCTCAACGCCCACACTAACCAAGTCTTTCGTTAAGGCCTTCTCTCTAGCTTTTGCTGCTTTAACCCCGTTCGGATAACAGGAGCCAACCTTGCTCAACTCCAACAACGCTCTAGTAAGGCGGGCGACTGGCACTACCTTCTTCAACTGCTCTTTGTGAGAATAAAAGCACGCCCTGCCTCACACACTTTTTGAGAGGACTCCAGCAGCAAACAGAAGAATTCCTTGGGGGAAAACTGCATGCCAACAACACACCTATGTTGTATTGGCCAGTCATACCAAAGCACAAATGAGTAAGTTACCGGGGAAAATAACTTTGAGGGTAATCCCTCAAAGTGTAGACCCAAGTAGACTTCGGTGGCACAGTTTTCAGAAATCTCAGTCCGTTTGCAATTCCACTTTTGCTGATTGAAGGCGATAGATCAGTAAATCCACCCAGGCAAAAGCATCACAAAATAAGGAAAGCATGTTATGGGCTTTTGACTGGGAAAGACTCACACTTTTCTTCAACCCTCTTCGCCTTTATGCTTGTAGTGGCATCCCACAGTTTTACAGTACAATCAACAGAACCAGATGCGACAAGTGAACCTTCACCACTGAAATACAGGGGAACAAAAAATATTGGATACTGTTCTAGTTATCTAGAAGTCACTCACCAACTAGCACTGGCATGATATTCAAGATCTTTAGGCATTGACAAGCAATAAAGATTTGTACCTCAAAGCAAGTGTCATGCGCATGAATCACAGCGGCTGCTTGACCGGTTCCACATCATGATAAGTACTATCCTCATCACCAGGTGCCACGTATCTCCCATCAGGTGACATTAGCCACGGGCAAAATCATACTCCTATGACCAATGAAAATGCTCCCCACTCTGCACATCCTAGAGACTTTTAACCGTTTTATCACTGGAGCCAGTAGCATAATAGTTGCAGTTGGAAGGCCATTGCACACACTGAAATTATACGAATGTTTTAGAGAGCCAATACATGAAGTCCCAGAAAAAAAAAAATTGATGGCTTAATATCATACATAAAATGGATCAAAATTATATAAAAACGTGACGAGAAATGGAAAATTGTAGCACCAATAAAGCTCTGAAGTAATTAGTTTCTCTTTTCTGGCTCACTTTATCAAAGTGGATGATGGCAATCTGTGTGACATAAGCAGACATGCTAATTCTTGGGCGAGATACTAAACAAACTATCAAATAGACTTGGCCAATTCGATGCAAAAGACAACAGATATTGAGTTGAAAAAAATTGGAGGCAGACTTATCTGACAGAATATGATAGAATGAATAAGTTAGTTATAGGATGACTCTCCCATACCATGTTGAGTCATTTGACATGAATAAGCAGGGATGAGATTCTACCATTCAATCACCCTGATAATGTTGCATGACATTTGATGCAAAATACCACCCAACTTAAGATCTCCTTGGAGATTTAACACAACATATCCAAGCACAAGGCAACAGGTTTCCAGGACACTTCCTTTAAGCATAGGCTGTGAGCCACTTGGCTGAACAGACAACTGCCCATCATTTAAGTCCATTGAACATTCACTTGATTTCCATATGCTAACCCAAAACATCGATTTGCAGCCCAACTATGTTAATGCCTGTTAACCCAAGGATTACCACCTATTGCACGAGGGGTCAGAAATCAGTCAAACTACTGACATGCAATTCACAGGTAAGCCAAATACTTCACAATAAATTTGATGAAAAATATTAGATTAGATTAGAGACTCACATCAACATCAGACAGGTGCCCTGCCATTATCCTTAAAGGCTTTATACTAGCCATAGACCAGATCCTTGCTGTTCTATCATGCAATGCACTGGCAAAATCATGTCCTAAACTAAAGGACTAAACTGCAGTAGTAGATTAGAAATTAAGGTCCTGAGAAACTGAGAAGAAATATTTAAAAGGAATAAAATATCGGCGCTGCCCTTCGTATCTGATACTAGAATCCAAAGACAAGGGGTGCACTAACATAAAATTATAAATAAATGGGATGCAGGAAGGTTAAGCGGAACATCCCATGCAGGATAATTGTGGCCCTTGTTGCAAACTAGTTGGCATTTCCATAACCGAACCACAGCAGAGCAATCAGCAATGTAACGTCTCTCAAATAAATTTCATAGATGACCAAGCAGTGAAATAAGAGCACGGAGAGAGAGAGAGAGAGAGGGAGATTAGTGAACTGACGGTCCAGAACGTACTTGTCATGTCTGCTGAAGAGGAAAGAATAAAAAACCAAGGGGATTAAAAGTGATTGAATAAAGAGGCCCTGAGTGACCCTGCAAATAATGTGTTTGATTTTCTGTCACCATTTGCCCACAGCATATGTGCAAATCTGCAAAACAGCTGTCACCAGACCTGTTAAACTGGAAGCCCCTCTAGCAGCATGAAACAGAAAAACAGTTGCACATGGCTGCCTGTGTGCAACAGTAATAAAGCTCCAAAGGAATTTCCCTATGCTGGCCAAAGGCATCAAATACCAATTTGATGCTATTAATGACAATTTTGAGCTCTTGAAAACAGCTAATCATTCAGAACAGCACTTTCAGGTTCACATTGATGAATGAAATAGTATAACAGGAAACACCTAATCCTTAAAAATGAAAACAAAAGGATCAGGGACATCCTAATCTTGATGAGGCACAAAACATGTACAAAGTTTTTCATTGTATCTCTTTTAAAATGCTGCTTGTGTAGCCATCAAATCTTCCCATCTGCTAATGCATTAAATGGGCATTCACAAGGATATCTCAAGTAACTGAGAAACACTGTTCCATCACAAATGCAGTATAGCAACAGGAGGTAGGCATTCTAATAGACACAATAGTATTTTTCCCAATGGGTTTGAGATGCAAATTTGCAGCAAGTTATCATAAGTACCTATCTCCTACTTGTATAGACCTACAGTAGGCAGCTTGTTGCCCAAGTATTTCCATACCTCGAACCTGTCAAGGCACAGCTTAGAATTAGCAACTGTACAGTTGAAAGGCAGGATGCTGGGTTAAGTGATGAGACGACACAAATCCTTTCAGTGAGGAGTCTGAGAATCCACCGGCAACCAAGGATCCATCATGGGAAATTGAACAACAGCTCAACCTGGAAGACATCCCACACAAAATAATGAGTGAGAACAAATCATGATACAAAGGAGGCAAAATGGAAAATAATTGTAGAACAATATATTATGGAGATTACCCATTGCATGTATTGATAAATGTATAAAAGCTAATGGATGGCAATGATGTACTGCCCAAGTGTACACAGTTTCTAAAGTCTTCAAGAATAGAATATCCCACCTCTATTGGCACAAAGAAATGACAAAAGCATCAGGTGCAGCACTGATATTACATTATAGGCTTTAGAATCCTTGTTAAACCACTTTGTGGGACCTATGTTATATGAAGCCTCATTGCAAACAACAAAATATTTATTGCAGGCAACATAGAATGACTTTAGCCCCACTCGATAGAAGGGGACATAAATGATGAAAAAGAACATTTATACTTTATGGGGGATGAGAGAGGGGGGTCAGAGTTCAGTAATATTCAATTTGAAGTAAAGCAAGTTGAAAATCATGCAGAATATCCCCCAGCAGCATATGCCATTTCATACCACAGATCTCAGCGGAGTGCGACCGTTACACGTTATAAACTACTACTTTTATGGGTACTGGTATTATTATCAGTAACCTCTTAAAAAAATTTGTGCTAATATTATCGGAGTAACTGCTTCTATTGCTATAGCATAACCAGATGACTATTCATTGGATCCAGAAAAATGCTGTTATGCCATGTGAATTATAGAGGAGACAAAAATTCTGCCTACCATGCAATATTTCTAACGTGGGAAGTAGTACAAGGCATGCTAGAAAATACATTTCGGGCAGAGGAAGCTCTGGTTTGACTCATGGTGCCATACGTGCAGTAAGCCTCAGGACGCACAGCTTTTGCCATTGCGCTTGCAGCTTTGTCCTTTTCAAAGTTTTGGCAGAAGCACTCTGCTTTCCACCTTCCGCTCATCTTTTCTGAACATGAATTGGATTGCACAAAACCAAGTTAGCACCATCAACAGAACGTAAGTTATAGATATGATGAAAGGCACAACCAAATCAAGAAACACGTCTACTCAATAAATATGCATATGGAAAGAGTAAAAATATGCAACTATGAGAAGATGCTAGAAATTGAGGAGTAGATGTACCTTGCTCTCATCTATGTCCACATCTTTCATATCTTCTCTAGCATTCCTAGCATCCAACCCCTTGCCTTCTCTAAATGTTCCTCTAAACAACTATGAAAAGATGCAAGAACTTGAGGAGCATATGTACCTTGTTCTCATCAATGTCCACATCTTTCATATCTTCTCTGGTTGTCCCAGAATCCGACAGCAAACCCCTTGGTTTCTCTAAACATTCCTCTAAAGAATCTTCCAATAACTACAAAAAACTAAGCAATCAATTCTCAGAACCAAATTATAATCTGGAAAAACAAAAAAAAAAAAAACAAAAAGGATTACAAATATCTTCCCCCTTTCATACATATAATGATAAATGAAGCACCCAAGCCAGTAACAATCACTTCATAATGTAAATTGAAGGTTGCTAGAAGTAAAATTTATTGGCATTATTCATTTAGAAAGCAAGCTAACATTAACAGCACCAAACATAGATAAAATTTGTGGAACGATATCCATGGGGGACTACCTCGCTACACTTGAGAGTCCACATATAAGACACTGCCAATAGAACAAGCCACATTGGCAATCAGCCGGCAGAGATTTTGCAGTAAAGGAAGACTAGGAAATCAAGACTCACCCTCTTGGGTGTGGCCTGCCACCAGATAAACACATGATAGAGCACACATAGTAACTCATGCTGCATTGTTCATATGTATCCCAAAACCATGACACGATCCTCTGAACACAAAAATTCGTTGAAGACGGGACCAAGGATAACACTCTCTGTAATAAACATCAAATTAGCACATTGGGTATTGGTTGTGAATAAAAATCTTGTATTTCAGAAAGTCTTACAAAATTATGCACATAAGAACGTTTTGTTCTTATATATATATGCTCACCATTTTTTTTAATTGTTGCAACGGAGAAAATTCAGCTTCAAAGAGCTCTCTTCGAGGGGTGCTTACATAGAATAGACGATTTATTAATTTTATATTTTTAAAAAAAAGATGGGAATTTAAATTTGTGCATGCTAAAATTTGTAATCGGAACCAAATAAAATTTACTTCGCCACAATTATTTAGTAAAATTTAATTTATGAGATTCAAATTGGTCTTAAGTCAATAATTAAATATTGATAGTTGATATTAGTCGTCTTCAAAGCAAGCATTACATCGCCATCACCCATCGGTATCGCCGTGCTTTCAAGAATTTTATCCAACCCCATTGCTCGCTGCCAGCTGGTCCATCGTGTAGTCAAATCGATGAATTATTGCCACTATTCAAATTAGTATGTTTGTTTATTATTTTTTAATATTATTTATTTATGATTTTATGTTATATAAATTTATTTTATTATTTTTTATTTTAAATAAATCTTATTTATTATATAATAGAAAATTATTAATAAATTATGCTAAACAAATTAAAATAAAAATTACTTTTTCTCTTTAGTTGTTGATATATCCTTTTCTTATTCTCGATATATTAATTATCTCATTTTTTATTTCTTTTATAAAAAAAAAAACACAATCTAACTTGAAATCTAATCATGGTGTGAATTATGAAAGCTACAGAGAAGCAGGGCTCGCATGAGGTGTTCCTGGGAATGAATGCCACCACCTTTTTCCCGGAAAATAGAAAGAAATCCATAGTTTTTTTTTTTTTTTTCTTGGGCCCTTCCGCCCACAAATTTCAGAATTTGGACCACTTGGAAAAAGTCCACAAAATGATGAACCAGTCACAGCCAAAAAAGAGTGGGTGCCATTGTTAGGACACGATTCGAAACGAGTTGTTTGGACGCCTCACATGCGAACTGCTAAGGTCTGCTGGAATTTTTTGGTCATGGTGGCATCGGGGCGGTTAGGAACGGTTGGCTCTGTGTGGTGGGCTCGCGTTGTCTCCGTTGGGTTAAAAAGGTCCCGGCTAATCAGGCGGCAAATGATGTTATCACGTGGCAAGTGTGTACACGTAACTATTATCCCATGTTCATTCCTAATCCAAACTATCCGCACGAATTTCGCCACGTCAGCTTGCGGTCCATGAACTTCCGATCGGGGGGGCCCACCTTGTACGCTTTCTTTCAAATAAGAAAAAATGATGGGAAAGAAAGAAATGCAAAAGAAAAGCGATACGAAACCAACAGTCTGTTGGTTTGAAAACTACGAGGAAACGAAAATTGTCGAGAAGGGGTGAGAAAACTTAGCGGGTGGCACCCATGCTTAGAACTCTTCTCACAGTTTTGGTGGGAAAAACTGTGAAAATTGATTACTGTCCCATGGCATTAATTACTTCCGACTATTTCTAATTGTGCTCACCAACCCCATTTAATTCTTAGTAACTACACTCATTGGGAGCCGATTAACAGGCTAATGTGTGCCTGGAGAGTGATTTCCTCTCATATTGTTTCTTTTAAATGAAAACAGTTAATGCTTGTTATTGTTGTTAATTGCTAATTGTTAATTATTGTCGCTCATGCACATGAAAATGTTACACATCCTACTGACCTTCCTCTTAACACTGATTTAATTCCATTTCTGTTAATCCTTGTAATTGGACGAAGCTTAAAAGGATAATCAACCTAATTCAACAAACAGCACAACCAATGCCATGAAAGAGTAGATTCACAGAACTGGCTCTGCAACGACTCGGAGGTCCTCCATCGGACACTCTTTCTTTTGGATGAGTCAGGCATATATATTCGCCAAGAGGTGTGATGGAATTAAGATTGCCGGGCAGACCATAAATGCGAAATCTGGAAGGGTCTTTACGCCAGAACACCTGTCAAACTTACAAAGATAGTGGTTATAATACAGGTTATAAAAAAATTCAAAAAATAAAAATAAAAATAAAATAAAAAGAGAGAGAGAGAGAGAGAGAGAGAGAGCGAGGGAGACGATCCATAGTTATTTTAATTTAATTTCGATGTTTAGTTTATTTTTTTTTGGGTATCTTATAGTTTAAGAAAAGTAGTTAAATTATTATTTTTGAGATATTATATGACAAGAAGAAAGTATCTAGCCCAAACTTTTGTCCATACATTACATAAAAAAAAAAAAAAAACTCGGAAGACAAAGCAAGCAACGGTGCATAATGACACCCATCTGAACAATGAACTTGTGCTGAATGACAATTATAAAGGTCGATCAACTCCTATAAGATAGTTTCATCGACCATTTGTCCTTTATTCATTGTTTTGTGTTCAATTATTAATGTTTACAATTTTTTTTTTTTCGGTGCACAGAGTTTAGAAATTCTTTGTTTATGTTCCATCGGAAGGCCAGTGGGGCTTTGGATTGCATATAATGGAATGGTAGTCTCGTTTCTATAAATCCTGCCCTCCCAGATTATAGGCGAATTTGAACATGAGTCTCTGAGAAAGACACCAAGAAATTTTACCGTAAAGTTTAGAAATTCTAGCATAATATGATGGTAGGCTGACTTTGGAAATACACTACTCTGAGTTTTCTTTTCCTTCTGATATGTTATTTTTATTTTTATTTATTTATTTATTTATTTATTATTATTATTATTATTATTATGAGGAAGGAGCCTAAGAGTTGAAACTAAATCTACCAACTTTCCTCATTCTCCCAACTATAATAATGGCTTTAAATATAAAATAATTGTTTAGGTAGATTCATTAGAGAGCGAATTTCTCCCCCAACACACAAATTATTTTCTCCTTCCCACTATAATTGTTTCTCATTTTTTTTATGGCAATAAAATTTTTTGACAGATCCATTCAATCTAAAATTTCTCATCCCTATTGCATGCATAAGGTCTTTTCTTCTTCTCCCTCTTATAATAACTTTAACAATGATTGTCTTTCACCCTTTATGGCAATAAATCTTCCTCTGAGAATCAACTTTACCTTTTGAACTCATAAGTCACAAGTCAAAAATTTAATTAATAAATCCAAAAAGATATTACTCGTCTTTTTTTTTTTCTTTTTTTCACTTTCAAGGTTGAAATTTGATCATGCTATGAGTTTTGACAAAAATAGTTTTCTTTGTTTTTTTTTTTTTATTATACAACTTTCTTGTGAACTAAAATTTTCAAAACAAAACAATAAAATAAAAATATTTGTCCATTGCGCGGCGAAGCAAGTTAGTTGTATATGAATTTTGTTACCACGAGAGATACTTTACAATAAATATTGTAAGAGTCGAGGTTTCTTAAATAAATTCTTGATTATAAATACTCAAATTTACAAAAATTAGATTTTTCTTAGAAGATGAATGATGACAAAGAAAGAAGGATATCTCCCAATATTGAAAATCTCAGCTATTAATAGAAAATGCGAAAAAAATCTACGGAAATCTAACAAATGATCCCATTGGCCCGTTGGCGAGAAGTTGCCAATCACGCTATCCACTGAAAATACTCCTACCAAGTTGGGAAGTCTTTTCACACTCTCTCTCCCTCCCTTAGATATGTACGTGCCACATAGTAGTACGTGAGATTGAAAAAATAAATAAATAATAATAATTAATAATATATATATATATATAATAATATTAATTAAATAATATAATAAATACATAAAAAATAATAAAGTAATTTTTTAATTTTTCGTTTTAATTTTTTTAAATTAAGTAAAATATAATTAATCTATATGTTTTATTATTTTCATGGTATTCTATTATCTAAATTCTCTTAATTTTTTTTTATAAAAATAAAAAGTCTAAAAGAAGGAATAAAATAATGGGCTTGAGAAGAGGAATCTAAAGTAGAGAGATATAATGCGGAGACACGGTGGGGATTTCCTGCAGAAGCAACTTAGACCTTTGGTTAAAGTGGATGAATTGCGACTAATGCAAGGTCCTTAAACTCCAAGATTTGATTAAAAAGTGAAATTAAGTGTCGGACACAAGGCACGTGACTATGCACAAGCCTACGCCACTTGGCTCTCCTCTCCCTATGTTATGGGACCACAATTCAATTATTTTATTTGAGGGTCCCATAAAAACAAGTTTTATGTAACCACAGATTATTATTGCGTGGAAGAAACTCATACAACTAAGTGGCGCTCTACAACTAACTTTAGATTCATTCTAAAAGAACTCAACTTAACTAAACAAATTTAATTCCAAATAAACTTTGGACCGCCTTTATAAATTTTATTCGCCATTCAATTTCATTGTAACCCAAGTTCACGAAAGAAGAAAAAAAAAAGAAAAAAAAAAGTGACCCAAATTAATTTTTAGGCAAGCATTTTCTGAAAAATTTTTATTTTCCTTGATAAGTTGTAAGTCACGAAACACGAGATAACACTTGATTTTCTTAGAAGTCTCTTATTCTCATAACTTAACTTGGACCAACATAAATGCATAGATTATCGAAGACTATTGTAGATTTTATTTTTCTTCAACATAGAGTTTTATAACTAAGTATTAATTTAGAACTCAATTAAAGTCGACTTCTTATTATTGAATCATGTTAATTGCTGAATGGAGTTATTCTAAATGATAATTTCTAAACAAATAATCAACCATCATTTTCCTAAATATTTGGAAAAAGGAAAGTTGACCTTTATATATATATATATAACAAAAATTAACGTTTTGCATTTTCACTCACGTACCAAATTATAATATGAACTCCAAAGTACTTATACCTAGACAGTTCGAGAGGACCCATGTGTGCGTGCGTTACGTGTATAAATAAAAAGAGGGGAGATGTTGACGCCATTTCCACTTTCCCCCGAACCAAGCTTTTTCTCGATATCTCAAAATGTGGAAACATAAACGAGACTGAGCATGTGCTATTACTAAGCCGAAAAAACCTGGGTGAACCGAAACTTCCCGAACGGTCACGGTATGGTTGCTAAGTGGCTTTGCTTACGCGAAGCTTCCTCCACTTGTCGGCAAACAGCTTCTTAAACAGCAAAATCATATGAGACCAAAACCGTATGCGTAAGTCCGCGAGTAAAAATCTGGGATGGAGCGAGAAAAGTCCGTTCAGAGCACGGCCTTCCGTTGATTTGTATTAAAAACCATTTGGAGGTCAAGCCGACCACACACTCGACAGAGAAATTTGAAGAACGCAAAACCCAAATTGAAAGACTAGAAATCGGTTCGCATGTAACTTACAGGTTGAAGCCTGTCACGCCTTTATTTAACCATCAAGCATTATAGCCTAGTAGTAATAAGAAAAAAAAACTGTTCGTTGTCGTATTAAAAATATTTAACTTTATACAGAAGCATTAAATGAGATTTGAACCTCATTAAATTTATTTTTATTATGGTGTGTAATTCTATCTGATGAGATATTACCTTACTTTGTTCTCCTTCTCAACCCCAAAAAAAAAAAACAAAAAAAAAAAAAACAGAAAAGACACCGTTTATTTTTGCTCTTCTAACAATACCAAAATGAAAATTCGCCAAAAGAAACTAAAAAGTTTCCAGTCTAGCCTTCTTAGTGCCTGAGCAGTTAGACGTCAAAATCTGATTTCTCCGATCTGACCATGGCTGCATGCCCGCTGGCAGAAAATATGTAGTGCCTGAACGGCAACGTTACCAGGAAGCGCGGTGTGGACTGCAAATTGTTGATAATTAAACCGGTCTTCTTTAGAAATCATTATTTTCTTCGTAATCAAATGCTAATGGTCTCCCTTATTATTATTACTCATTACTCCTGGTGCTGAATTCAGATGATACCGCGGGGCCATTTCATTAATTATTTATTTTTTTAAAAAAAATTGTATAATTTAAAACAAGAAGTCAATTATAACCAAACCATTTTACATTGTCGTTACTAATTGTGCAGAAAATTGTATCGGAGAGTAGTTAAAGTGATTAGTTAAAGATTTATTATTATGTATTTATTAACACATTAAATTTAATTAAAATTTGATTACGTAAATGTGATCAATTTGCTGCATTTCAAGACTCATATTACATTCCGATGAGGTATATTTTTACATCTTTAACTGCAATTATATGGATTGAAAAACACCAAATATAGGATTAACAATCACAACAATAATATGTGTGTATCAGGGAGACTTATCAAATTGTCCGCGCATTAATGTAAATTTACTGTTTTTGTTAAAATTATATATATATATATATATATATATATATATTACAATTAATATCAGATTTTTTATGACAACCATTAACGTTTGACATTTTTTTTTCAAAGGAAGTAAATATTAAGAAAATAAGTGATGGACATCATTATTAAAATAATATAATTTTTTTTGCCTTTTTTCTTTTTCATTAAATCATATTTTCTATTCTTATAATAATATTTATATTATTTTATTAATTAGATTTAATTATTTTAGGTGTTTTTTCGATTTTTATTTCTTTTTTTTTTTAAATATCATATTATCACTTCGCCTTTTTAAGACCTAACAGCGGGAGACCCATATTTACGCCGGTAGGCCAGGGAGAGGGCTCCCATTTTATCATTGAATTTTTTTTTAAAAAATAAATAAATAAATAAATAAAGGAAAAAAAAATTAAAAGAAAAAAGAGGGATGCGGCGGGGACCTCCTCCATTCTATGTGCTCCCAGCCGCTCCCCAAAAGGTTCCGAAGAATACTGGGTGCTCCGATGGTTTAAAGCAACATGTCTCGTGGTCTTTCATAACCCCGCTCAGCAAGTGTCTCTATTTCTAGCAAATCCTGAAACCCCCACAACTCCACCACATCTACTACTACTACTGCTGCTGCTACTACCACTCCCACTTCCTCCGACACACCATCCACTCTTTGCGCCCGGTCATGGAGTCCATCAGAATCAGTATATGCTCCATCCTTTCCTGGATCCCCTTCGAGTCTTCCTCGTCTAGTAATTCTTTCGAAAACTCTTGAATCCATCTGGAAAAGGAAAAGGTTCCAGATTTGACATTCCCACCACTTCCAAATCGCTTCTTCATCCAAACTTTTCTTACTCAATGGAGGACAGGCATGTTATGTTCGGAAAATACGAGATGGGGAGGCTGCTGGGCCAGGGAACATTCGCAAAGGTTTATCATGCCAAGAACATAGCAAGTGGAGAAAGCGTGGCGATTAAAGTCATAAGCAAGGATCAGGTTAAGAAAGAAGGGATGATGGAGCAGATCAAGAGAGAAATCTCGGTGATGCGCCTGGTCCGCCATCCAAACGTCGTGGAGCTCAAAGAAGTCTTGGCCACGAAGACCAAGATCTTCTTTATAATGGAGTACGTCCGCGGCGGAGAGCTCTTCGCCAAGGTCGCCAGGGGCAGGCTCAAGGAGAACGCCGCCCGCAAGTACTTCCAGCAGCTCATCAGTGCCGTTGATTTCTGCCATAGCAGAGGGGTGTCTCACAGGGACCTGAAGCCAGAGAACCTCTTACTGGACGAGAACGAAGACCTCAAAGTCTCCGATTTCGGCTTGTCGGCTTTGCCTGAGCAGCTACGCAACGACGGGCTCCTTCACACGCAGTGCGGAACCCCGGCGTATGTTGCGCCGGAGGTTCTGAGGAAGAAGGGTTACGACGGATCCAAGGCCGACATATGGTCTTGCGGGGTGGTTCTTTATGTGCTTCTCGCCGGGTTCTTGCCGTTTCAAGATGAGAACGTTATGAAGATGTATAGGAAAATTTTTAAGGCCGAATTCGAGGTCCCGCCATGGTTTTCCACGGAAGCTAGGCGCTTGATTTCCAAACTGCTGGTGGCCGACCCAGAGAGGAGAATCAGTATTCCTGCGATAACGCGAGTTCCCTGGTTTCGCAAGGATTTTAAAAGGCCGATCGCGTTTTCCATTGAACAGGATTCCACCTCGGAAAAGGAAAGACCAGATGATGCGGAGAGAGATTCAAGCCCAAAATTCTTTAACGCTTTCGAGTTCATTTCCTCCATGTCTTCTGGGTTTAATTTGTCGAGTTTGTTTGAATCCAAGAGGAAATCTGGGTCCATGTTCACTTCCAAGTGCTCGGCAACATCCATCATGGCTAGGCTTGAGGGGGTCGCGAAAGGCTTGAATTTTAAGGTCGCGAAGGCTAAACACTTCAAAGTGTGGCTGCGAGGCCCCTCCGAGGGACGGAAAGGGAGTCTCTCCGTGACGGCCGAGGTGTTCGAGGTGGCTCCCGAGGTAGCCATCGTCGAATTCTCCAAGTCGGCCGGAGACACCTTGGAGTATGTCAAATTTTGTGAGGAAGACGTCAGGCCTGCGTTGAAGGACATCGTCTGGACGTGGCAAGGCGAAGAAAATGTTTGTAACGGTAGCAGTGATGCTGAAGATCCTGAAAAGAAGACCTTTTAGGAAGGCTTGTCGTATCATTACAATCTCTTACTTTTAATTTTCGCTTCTGTCTTCGTCGTTGTATCCACTGTGAATATGTCGTTATTACCAAATTTAATTCTGAGTTTTGGAAGCTGTCCAGCTTGGGACTTGTGAAACTTATTCGTGTGCCTAAAAAGCAATTTGAAGGAACCCGAAAGCACCACATCTAACCGTCGAAATCGCCGGTTCTATTAGCCGGAACAATGAAACTCTGACTTTGTATTGGTTTCATTTGTCGTATAACTCAAATTTGATGATGCCCCATAAACCTATATTCACTCTTTTATTTATTATTATTATTATTATTATTTATTTTTATTTTACCTTTTTTCCTCGGCAACATGGGTTTTCTTCGTGTCATCACGTGACCAAGGAATAGTAAAAGCTATATTCACTCAACAACCATAAAAAACTACAAGGATATATTGCGTCGGCTTTGAAACATTGACGTATACAACTAATAAAGTAATTATTTTATTAACAAATAATGACTCGTACCACAATGTAATATAAAAATTCGCTTCTTAATTCCCTTTTTTGGATTGTCTATATATTTTTTTTATTAAATGTCCACTGTATTCCTAACAAAAAGTGTGTATCAAATAAATAAGCGTAATTTTGTTTTTATCATTTTAAAAAAAGTATTTACACTTCTTTGTTCATTTAAAATTTATAAAATTATATTAGATATTAAAATACACAATATATATAATGTGTATATATATAATATAAAATATTAGATATCATTGACTGATAGGTTTAACCAATCGATCGACATTTACCCAAGTTGAACTCCTAACTGAATTTTATAACTGTGAATAGGAATTGCATTTTTGAAAGGGGACTAGTCCAGGAATTATGCGCAGGTTATAAAAACAGAAGAACACTTCCAGGTGTATTATTCTTTTTTTTTAGTTAATTTATTTTAATCATGACTTAAGCTCAAGATTTTTAGTCTCACAAACTTCTCTAATACCAATGAACTAAAACTTATTATATTAGACATATCTACCTATATCTATATTTATATGTATATTAATATTACCAAAGTTAAGAAAAAATTCATTATTATCATTTTAAATAAAAATTTATTTATTACTCTCTTTTTATCCTCTTAAATTATAATTTATATTTAGTTTAATAAAAAAATATTCAAAAATTTTTACAATGACATAATTTATTGAACATAATTCTAAAATTTCATTTATTGCTTTCTTCAATAAGCACTTGTTTATAAAAAAAAATGAAAATAATTTTTTTCTTTAAAAGAAAATTTAGAAGTCAATTTTTTTGTTGCCTTTTTTTAATAAAAATAGTAAATAGAAGTAGATTTTTTTTTTCTTTTTAAAAAATAATAGGTGAATTTAGTAAACTTTTTTAATTTTTAAAATTTTATTTTTGTTTTCTTTGATAAAAAATTAATTAAACATACTTTGTAAAATCTCATTTATTACTCTTTTAATTAATGATATATTTATTTTTTAAAATTTTATTTTATCAAATTATTTTATTTTTCTTAAACAAAAATTTAATTAAGTTCCTTTTAACCTATTTTTATTTTAAATAATATAAATAAGAACTTATTTATATTTTTGTTAACTTACTTTTATTTTAATACTTCTAGACTTTTAATTTTTCCTTTTTATCAATTCAAATAGTCTTATGTTTTTTTAATTTCCCCTTTTGAAAATTTTAATTATTTTTTTGTTGTAAAATAAACTAATATTTCTATTTTGATATCTTTTGTCTATTTACTTTGACATCACTATTTTAAAATAAAAAGTAAAATAAATCGATATTAAAAGGTTAATAATTTGTTTGTTAAGTATTTTAATGGTGTTATTTCTTATACTATTAATTAATTAAAGTTTTACATTTTTAAAAAAATTACTTATATTAAAGGTAAATGTTAATTTTAATACATAATAAAACTAAATTTAATATCAACATCTAATTAAATTTATATTAACACCTTTTAAAAAAATATTACAATAATTAGTGTGTGTGTACATGGGTGTGTGAGAAATTCATTGAAGATGTGTATACTTAATAGTTTCTTGTAAATTCATAAATTAAGAAAAATAAAGAATAAAAAATTATTGATTAATTTTTTTATTTTCTTAGAAAAAAATTATTAAAAATTTTTTTACTTTATCTCAAAAAAATATATTATTATTAAGTTATCCTTTATATGTTCTTTAAAAAGACAATTTTTTAAATATTTTTTTAATACGTATAATTTAAGTTTATTTTTATTTTTTTATTGTATTGACAAAAATGAAAATTATAAGTATTTGAAAAAACTATTGCCAAATATATATTTTTTAAATAAAAAATGGAAAAAAAAAGTTTTTATAATTAATTTAATTTTCCTGACTTTTTTTTTTTTCCTTTTCACGAACAGTGCTAGTCCAAGCCCTGAACGCTCGACTAAATATGCAGGCACGCAAGAGAATGGATCCTCGGATCTCAATGCCTACTTTTCTGACTTCCCACTTCAAGTGTAATGGGATGTAAAGCACCTCCATTATATAACTACTTCCGAGTCAAGAATTAAAAAGAAAAAAGGAAGGGTGGGGGGGGTGGGGAGGGAAGGATCTCTCTAGCTTCAATTCATGATTACCGCCAAATAAAATTGTGGCGCAAGCATATCAGTAGTGGGCAAAAACACGGGTGGCGGTCGGTCTGGCAATTTCCAAGGACTGGTAGTTGCCAAGACTTTGGCGAGACAGGCAGAAGTCGATACAGAGTCACTGTCACTGAACCCTATCCATTCTCGAGAGGCCTGCATTTGTGACACCCGCCCAATTAATAAAAATTCTTGAGCGTGGCCAGTGGGTGGGTCCGTACCTCTTGAGAAAAAAAAAAACAAGTGAAAAAAGGAGACGCGTTTGTGGATTTGTCGATCCCTCTCTCCGAGTCTCACCAAAAAACAAATTTTAAGAATTTTTTGACACCCAATTCACCGGTCGAATGACGTGAGAGGGAGGCTATGGGGTTTAACGTACCCAACTACTGATCTCTCTCTCTCTCTCTCTCTATATATATATATATATATATATATATTATTTATTTTATATATTTATAGTCGTTGTTCTCCATTGCTGGCTGCTAGAAAAACATACGCTCTATAATATTTGATTCGTAAATTAGAATTGCTAACTAAAGAACTTAAAATATTGGGTCAACATTGTTAAAGCTTGTCCAGAAAGGCAGCTCCCCGTTAAGGCTTACCCCAGAAAAGAAAAAGGAAATTCAGAGTCTTGAGATCTATGCGCGATATAAAAAAGAAAACAATTTGTGCGAGGAAAAAGACAAGGCATTATAGGATACAAGTAACGATACAACGAGGATTTGTGTGCTATGCTATTGGATGATTTTATTATTATTATTATTATTTTATTTTAAGATGGGGTGCTATGCTCTAATGAGTAACAGTTCAAAATCAAGAATATAAAACAAAAGGAAAAAAAAAAAGGACATTAGCAATTAACATGAAATTTTCTATTTTCACAACTCTAAATTGTAATCTATGGATCATATAATAATAATAATACTATTATACCAATGCTCACTCTTCTAAACTCGGTATATAATATAATAAAAATAAATCCGAAAGATTCAATTGTGAATATTTTGTAGGGCATGAAAGATTTGTTGTTGGTAATTAAGTATACGGGACTGAAATCTTAATGCTGGTTGGCAAAATTAATCATTCATAATATGAGAGGAGCCGAGCTTATTCCTTTTTTCTTTTATTGAGGGCATGGATTTATTCTTCAGTTTAGATATGTAATCCGAACCCTTTTGTTTTTTTTTTTTTTCTGATAATTATTGCTTCGGCTTTCCCTGGCCATAGCTTCCAGTAGATTGGAGAGTTTCAAGTCGGCAAGTTTGACTAGAATAGCAGTACTAAAAAATCGAAGACCCATTCATGAATTCAACTCAGTTTGTTTAAAAAACTAGATAAGGCTAAAACTGAAAAAAAATCTCTCGGTTCTGTTTATTGGGCTAAAAGCTTTCTTTTACATATATATATATATATATATATATATATATTATTTTATTAAAAAATATTTGTATATATACTTAAATTTATTTTAATAATATTTTATTTATTTTTATATAATAGACATATTAATTAATTTTTTATAAAAATTAATTTATTAATTAAATTAATGAATTATTAAATTATTGAATCGTAAATTATTTATAATAAAAATATATATTATATATTTTTAATTAAAATTTAAAATTTTAAAAATAAAAATAAAAATATTAAATTATTAAAATGACCGTCAGAATCGATTTTAAAAACGATAATTCCACCGATCAGCTTCAAATAATTGACCGATCACCCGACCAAAACGAGTGAGCGAGCCGAAACCAGAAGAATGCAACAACTGTCCCTGACGAAGCCCAAATCTCAAGCTTTTGTCCTTTGAGCCGGGTCGGGGCCGATTGGTTTGAGAGGATTTCAGTCTTGAATCTAGACTGACGGGCTCAACCCAATTGCAAAAGCAGAGTAATCAAACCTATTTCAGCGACCCAAATCAAAAAAAGAACCCCCCCCCCCAAAAAAAAAAAAAAAGAAAAATCTAATTCAGCGTCCGTTTGGCTTAAGCAGAAAAATACGGTCAATTTTATGGCAGACATAGAAGCTTCCTCAAAGTGTTTTTGATCGTACAATGTTCCTTCTTAACAGAAATAGGTCACTTGGCGGCGGCTATCGAACGTGTAGACGCAACTGTGATTT
The DNA here is from genome assembly GCA_019804595.1 of Bruguiera parviflora. NCBI lineage: Eukaryota > Viridiplantae > Streptophyta > Magnoliopsida > Malpighiales > Rhizophoraceae > Bruguiera > Bruguiera parviflora. The sequence continues at coordinate 5,480,647 of CM034051.1, forward strand.
ATCTGAAAAATGATTTGCGAAGAAATAATGGTCGATGATAAAACAATAATAATAGAAATTTCATCGATGGGGCTAATTAGTAATTTGCCTTAGAGGTCGACGGAGACTCTTTTTTTTTTATTATTATTTTTTTATTGGTCGTTTGTGTTCATTGAAAAGCTCCAAGTGTGCTGGGTAGGAATAAGTATATTTTAATACTTTTTAAATATAATTCTAAATATTTGAACCCTTTTAATTTAATTTCAGACGTTGTGATTTTTTTAATCGAATCTAATCATCAACTAAAGACGGTTAAATTGCTAATTATATGCATTGACTAAATGAAAAAATAATTTAAAAAAAAAACAAATACATATTAATTAAATAAAAAATAAAATAATTAAAAAATATATTAAAAGCATAGTTTCCATGCAAAACCAACTTAAAATATGAACCACTGCCACCATTCTCAATTCACAAATCTGATTAAAGACCCTGTTTCCATACAAGTCCCTTCCTCTAATGCTTGCAAACTAGAACATGCCATCAATGAAATCAACGACGTCAAATTATTTGGTTCAACCAATTGACGGGGCGTGGTCACGAGCAATTTCAAACTATCCCCATGCAAATCATTTTGGGTTAATCCCAGTATTATGGCGGTCCAAGCGATAGCATTACTTAAAAACTCGAAAATCATTGTGTTCCACGGTACTTATCATTTACAGTCATTTTATGAAGCAATTTAACGGGTTGGGTCAATGCTATACAAGTCGAGTGCATTGAAAGAAGAGCGTTCCAAATGATAAGGGCATTGAGTTTGTTGTTTTTGATAAAAGGACGCATGGAGAGAAGAACGCAGGTGGATGTAACCTTCTCTTCCACAGATGGGTAGAAGAAGGCTTATATCTACGTGGTTGAGGACAAAAGTTGAAGTTTTTGAAGATGGGCTGTCGAGGATTTGTGTCCTCGGAAAGAGTTTGCCCAAAAAGTAACGTGGGAGGTTAGACTGTGAATGACCCATTTGGATTTCATTCATGAAATTGAATTTGGAGATAGAACGTTTATATTTGAGAGAGAGATAGAGACAGAAGGAATGTTCTTAAATGTATGGTGCAGTAGAAACGCTTGGGCGAACGATCTCTTCCTCTTCCGCTAACTCGCCGCCGCCGCCTCCTCCTCCTCCTCATCTTTTTTCTCTTTCTCTCGTCTCCCTTCTTTTAAGCCCAAGCTCAAGGTTGCCTTCCTCTAGCCTCCTTCCACGTCCATGCCGATGAGGTTTTCAAAACCCATTTCATTGACATAAGATAATAGCGGTGATTCGTATTCGGGATTAGTTTACAAGGGAAGAGATGACTTTTGAGGATGTTTATGATACGTACAATAATACAACTAGGGATGAGATAATTATCTAATATCTTGTGGTTGCAATCTCGGAGGCAAACGTTTAATATTTTTCATTTGAACTCCTTGAGGTAAATGAGATGCACATAGAACAACAAAATAGGCAGAGGGAGACGAGGCCATAATAAAAACCTTCAAAATTTTATTAATAAAACTCTGCAAAGAAGAAAATCTTATAGAAACTTAGTCCAGACATTCTGAAAAGCACAGATTCTTTAGAAAGTTTTTCTGACCACTCACCAGGACACTTCCCTGCCTCCTTACCTGTTGGAAAAACTTATTTATAGATACATTTTCTTAGGATTTCAAAATATTTTGATTACGTATGAACAAAGCCCTTACACCATAGTTACAATAATTTGGTATAAGTTCGATACTTACGCGACATTCATTATTACAACAAAGCTTTTCAACAAAGAGATAAAAGGTGTTTGCCATAAGATATTTTTAATTATAAAGTTGTTTGATCATATCGAGTTCATAATCAGTGTCTTCCCTTTCATTACCAAAAATTTACAATAATATCTCGTTTAACCTTTTTCTTTTTTTTTAATTTTCTTTTAGGGACGAGCTGAATGCTAAAAATGTATGTATTTTACTAAAATTTTTAGTAATAAGGAAGGTTGACCATTCTGTTGGAGCTTCAAAAATAATCTGGCCTTGGATTTGTTTTGTTTTGCACGATTAATAACAGCTTCTAGACAGGCTTGTGATGTCGGAACATTGGGCCACCATTTTATACTTATTTGTCGTAACAACATTGGAGGATAAATAGTTGAATATCTTTTTTTAACAGATTAATTCCAACTCAACATCTAGAGTATGTTGAAGGTAGTATAAATAAACATTTCCAAGAGAAGCTTGCATTTCGATTAGTTTTTGCCAAAAAGAAGAATTCTTCTTGTACTGGTTTTGGGAAGATTTGCTTATTTAATTTAAAATTAATCCACCAATCACGAAACCAACTTGTAATGTTCATAAGACGGTTGTAGCTGAAATTTATAAATTATGCACGGTTGCAATTCTTTAAATATAGCACATTTATCCATGCAGCAATAGAGTCATAATAGTTATAAATTAGAGTTATAAATTCTCAATAAAACCTTTTGTAGTCAAAAGTTAAGGCCGAATATTTTTTAATATAAACCATTTTAAGTCATTTTTTCAAAAATTATGATTTTAAGTATTTTCAACTTGAAAAAAGCTATTCCATTCTTAAATAACTATTGATATGGGTTTAACAACAAATTTGGTTGGTGGGAGATGTAAGGTTTTTACTTTGTTTAACATGTGAAGAAGTTGGTCTGGGAGAAAGGGGTTTTGAAGATTTGATAGTAATATTTGATGGTGTAGACTTTGGAATAATTTGTAGAGTTTCTTGATATATATATATATATATATATATATATATATATTTTTTTTTTTTTTTTTTTTTTTTTGTGTAGAAAGAATAGTTAGGCTTTATGGCAGTTAGGCCAAAACTATGAACTTACGAGTAAAAGAGGAAACAAATGCTAGTAATTTATTCATAACTAATAATATAAGACTCTTATGTATAACTATTCAAAATGACTTTTCTGTTACTTTGTCCTTATTACTACATTTTTAGGAATGTTTTAGATAAAAATAAATAAATAAATAAATAAATATATATATATATATATATATATAACATTAGAATTATTTGTAATAATTTTTATTTAAAAGTTAAATTTTGAAAGTAAAATTTATTATCTAAATAAACTTTTTTATTTATTAAAAATTTATTTATAAATTATATTTTGAATATATTTTTAAATAAATTTAATAAGTTTACAATCAATTTGAAGTAATTTTTTTTTTGTTAAAATATCATTTCAAAGGGTCATGATGCATAGAATGATGTTTAAATTTTTCTTTTACAATTAAATAATTAATTTAATGTCATTGTTATTCAACTATACTTAAATATAATAAAATTTTGACTAACAATTATATTTTTAAATCAACTTTTATTTTTATTTTTTTTATTTAGAGTATTTTTCCTAAATATTTTGTTTAAAAAATTTTCAATAATTTTAAAATTAAAAAAATTAAAAATATATTTAAAATATATTTAAAAATTTGTAATTATTATTTATCATTAAATTCATTAGAAAACTTATCAAAAATTTTATAAATCTACTTATAAGAGTAATGAGACTTTGATATCTATTAAATCTTAAAAATTTATCTTTAACCATAAATAATATTTAAAAAAAAACTTTTTAAGATACTTAAAATATTCATTTATAAATTTGAAAGATACGAGCATATCATATTTTTAAATTATAATAATTTTTGTGTGAAGATTAAATTTATCATTTATAAAATTTTAAAATTCATAATGTGTATTTTTAAAATCATAATATTCTACTTATAATACTCAAATAGATCATAAAAGAATTTTTATACTTAAATTTCTTATCAATTTGTATTTGTTAAAATTCTAATTTTATGTCAAATCAAAAAGATATGATTGCTCTTATTAATTTTTTTGATTAAATCTCTTTTATTAAGAATAAGATATATAATTTATTCTAATATTTTATCTAATAATTTGTAATTTATTACTAATTTAATTTAATTTTCTTATTTCTACTTAATTGTTTACATGAAAAGCAAAACATAATTATGGTGATTTATTAAGTTTAATTATATCTTTTTTAATAATTTATTTACTTATTTTTTTATAATAATTCAATAATTTTTATTTGTTTGTTTTAGTTTTACTTTTGTAAGATTTTTTTTTATCAAAAATCTTTCATATGTGATAATTTTATAATATATTTTTTGTTTAAAAATATTTAGAAAAATTTTGAATAATCTTTTTATTCTCTTCATTTTGTAAATCTTTTTTCTATTATTTTATAATTTTTTATTGTAAAAAATATATACACTTTTTTTAATATTAATATAAATTGTTTAAATATTAAAATATTTTTTAATAAATTAACTTTAAAAATTTTTAATTTATATATAGATTCAAAACAAATTTCTTTGTTTGTAAGAGTTGTAATAACTTGTAAATTAACATTAAAAGGACTCATTTGTGTAAAAATATTTAACTTAGATCTTTGATCAGAATAAATGTATTTTTCAAATATATTTCTCTCTTATGTATATAAGTATTAAATAATTTATAATTAATTTTAAATTATTCATCATTAACACTTATCATAACTTTGACTTATTTTCTCCTAATATTTTGTAAGTATAATTCCTTCTTGCATATATTTACTTTTCTAGGCCATTTTCAAAATTTTATTTTATTTATAACATTTATAAATTCTATTTAAAAGACTTTTGCATCTTAGATTTCAGGCACTATTACTTTATTTCGTTTATTACTATCAATTTATTTAGCCTTTAAATGTTTGGTCTTGCTCAAGAAACCAGTTAGTAGAACTAAAATTGGTTCCTTGCTGGGAAGTGAGGGCACATAACATGGCCAGCCTTTGAAGTCCAAGACATTCACTTCAAAGTGAAAGCTTGGCGCCACCCGCAAGGATATATTGCTTTTACATTAATGCTTAGAGACAAAAACATCCTATCTCTAGCGTTCCCTGATACAGAAATATCTCATGAGCGACACAGTTTCGTGCACTGCCAACAGGAATTAAGGCAACATGGTTCCATGATTGAATCTTGTGATCGTGGGAGGATAGCAACTACAAAAGAAGGACTGCTGTAAATGAATCCACCGCGGTTCTACATTGCAGCTTTGCCATATCTGGACTCCTAGCGTGGCATCACAATACCCGGGTGGAAAATACAGCAGACATTACCCCCTTCAGCAACATTCAGTGTGTGCCAGAGTCCGGTATAAACAGCCACCAATTCTTCAAATATTGGATCTTCCCTGTCATAGAAATTTAATGGTAGATAAGCAACTTATCGCTTGTCAAAGTGAAAATGAAATTAGAACGGCATAAAAGAGGAAACTTGAAATCATTCATTTACTAGACCCTATTATCACAAAAAAAAAAAGGTGAAATTTCAAGAAGTCTTGGGGGAACCTGATTGGAAAATAATTGCTGATCAAACCAACATAGATACGATATCTAAGTTGTAACAAAACGATTGATTGTTTTTAACGCAACAAGAACAGGGACAGCTGATGACCAGGCTGAAAAGAAATGAGAAAGTATCCTGCTTCCCTGAGACCATAGATCTCAAATAACTCACCTCGGCATGCACACACATAATTTCATTGCACCAAACAAATAACCATTTATAGTGTTCAAAAGAAATCAGAAAGTTCACAGTACTCTGTGGATACCAGTAACCAACTATGAATAAGCAAGCTCTATAGACAAACTCCAATAAAACAAATCGTAACAGGAGTAACTTGGGAAGAATCCTCATCAAGGTGCATGCATTTACCTTGTTCATTCTAACCATATTAACTTCTTCAATATTCAAGAAAAAGGGTTGCATCTTCCACACCATTTGTTGTAGCAATTGGAACAGTTTTGAACGGCACAGTGATAGTGTGATTGAGCTGGTAATTTACTAGCATCGAACCAAAAATGTTGAATTTTGAGGCACTACCATAAGCAGCTTCTGCATCAGAACACCTCTTGAAAACCACTCTGGCACGATTTGTATCCCTATCAACCTCTGTATCGGATTCTCTTATAGGGCCAAAACGTCTGAACATCTTATTCAATTTAGTTTCTGAAGGAACAGAATCCACCACAGGAAAATGCATTACAACTTCTGCTGGTGCCCTCTCATCCACATAGCCAGTGGGTTTCTCTGCTGATAGGTCAGAATAGCCATCAGAGTATTGGTTCCTAGAATTTGACAGACAAAGGGATTTATCTGGACCCGCAGGCACAACTTGGTTCCCCCGTTTCCTATTTTTACGTGATGGTTGCTCTTCTGATCCATTTTGAATAACCCGGTCTGTCCAATAAGTGTCATTCATATCCTCAAATTCAAATGTTGCAGGAGAACTGCCAGGGGTATGTGCCTTTTTCCTTTTAAACCCAAATTTATCGTGATTGTCCACAATCACAGAATTTCTAAAATCAGTGAAGAAACTGACAACAATGTTTAAGAAACTATATTGTTTCGAAGGATCAGAAGCCAACAAGTGAAGTTGTGCTAGAAATTCATCTATTGACGGGTATTCTGTTGGGACAATCATTGTCTTTACCTCAGAGTCCTCAGAAAGCTGGATAGAAACATCACATCTATCCCCTACAAGTCCATCACTGCTTCCATCGACCTTCTGACTGTTACTCTTTAGAATAGAAGGTGACCCAGTCATTTGGCTAGCAACTCTGCGGATGCAATCACCAATTTTAAAGGAAGGCTTTGGGAAAGAGATGAGGTTAGACACTTGTGCAGGAGATACAGCTTTCCTCCCTTCTGGAGTGGCTGAGTCACTAGCAAAAGATTCAGAACCCTTCTGCTTCTTCCCAGAAGGCGATGAAACTAAATTTGTGTCAGCTTTCTCATCAGACCCAATTTCATCATCTAATGAATCCCATGGCTTGTCCGTCAATTCTGTCAAGCTTCTTTCTTTTGTTCTAGCATGGAAACCATCCTTCAAATTGTGTTTACGTTTGTGACAAGAACTTCTTTCGGTTTGAAAAGTCTCCTGGCCGGGGAGACCTCCCCCATCATTTCTACAAAGAGGAGATTCATGTTCTGTCACTTCATCCCAAAACTGTAATTCATCTGCCCTCTCCAACACATCTCCACAAAACAGGAATTCAGGCAGCTGAGTAGAACCCCTGAAACGACAGAAAGCCAGCAACTGAGATTTAGCAGTTACAAGTTCCAAACGATCAGCCCCATCAGTTGGAAAACATGCTAATTCCTTCACATACTCCAATAATTTTTCTGGTTCAAACACATCACAGCTTGTGAATTTGTCCAGACCATCTATACTTGTTGATTCTTCCCGGATCCCTGCATTTTCAACCCCCTGAAATCGTATTCTATCATAAATATCCTTTGGTAAGCATGAACAAGCCAGCCCTAACTCCACCCGTCTTGCTACTTCTTCCAAAGCACAATTAACAGCATTCTGGAATGATTCTAAAGTGCTTTGTTTTTCAACATGGTGAAAATGTGGCCTAAATGGCTTGAGAAGAGATGCTTCATTCCAGGCAAATGTTCTGTCCCCAAAATATGCTACCAAAAAGCAGTCCTTTTTGTGATATTTTATTGCTTTCTCGGAGGCATTGGAAGGATCAAGTATCTGCCCAGGCCACCATGGATGGCTCCTCACCTTACCCCAGACCAAATCGGATACAGAGAACTCACCTTCATCCTCCAGGAAAAGATGATACCTAGCATGGATAGCATTTCCTGTGCTTCCAAATTGTAAATCTGGCTGTTTAACAGATCTCTCCTCGGTGGTCATTGGTTGTTCAGTGTCAGTATTGTGTTCGTCAACTTCCATTTCTTGCTCTTCATGTGAACCAAATTGTTCAGCATCAAGAACTCGCTCTTCAACTGTCATTCCTTGCCCCTCCACTAGATCATAGTCAGAAATTTGTTGAGCTGCATTCTCATTTAAACCTTCTTCAACTATCCAATGCTGATCCCCTTCATCCAGCCTCTGAAGTTCTGTTGCAGAATTCAAAGTCCTCTCATAGCTTTCCATAACACTTCCCCCTCCATCTATGACTTCAATATTTGTTCCTTTGCTCGCAGAAGCTGTTTCAGGATCTGAGTTAGATTCTATCTTTTTTTCCTCCTCTTCAAACCGTTTAGGAGGAGTAACCTGATCTTGAACCACCTTCAATTGCTCTATGTTTGAATGAGCCTGAGCAAAATCACAAGCTGCACTCTTTTCTAAGCATTCTTCAACACCTGACTGTAGCAATTTTCCAGCAGGCTCTAGAACTTCATTTCTAGAATTTACTATGCTATCATTGTTTGATAAGGGACTGTGGACATCCATTTCAATGCCTCCACATGTTAGCTCAGTCTTTTCAACCTCAGAATCATGATATGAAAGAAATTGATAATTTGTTGGGCCAGTCTCGCCAACAGATCGTGAGGACTGATATGATGTTGACAAATTTACACTCGAACTGCTCTGATTTTCTGTGCTGTCATTTGCCGTATCAATCATCACCTGATGTTCTGCCAATGTAACTTTTTTCTCAAGTAGGCCTGCCTTCTGAACGTCAGGAATTTGAGTGCCAATTTTAATGTCTGGCTCTACATTTGAATGAATCATAGCAGAGTTGCAAGTAATGCTCTGGTCTAAGCACTCTTCAGTGCTGAACATTTGATCTTTTCTGGAATTCGGAAGCATGTTGATCATTGTTATGATGGCTTCACCATCAATGATCATTTGAGTTGGCTGATGTGAAGATTTTGAACCTGCAAATGCATTATAATGATTTTTAGTGCCTCCCTTAGAGTCTTGAACAATGCCTGCAGTTCTTCCACTGCAAAACAAAATTTGTTAATTAGAAGCATCATGTTTCATACCGTCAATGTCAGAACAAGTAACCTCTTTGTTGTCCATCAGCTGAAATTCCCCTTCATCAGTAGCTTGTGTTTTGTCCTCCATAGATTCAGAGGTTGCATTGGCAATGCTATCTACTTTTGTTGAGATGGAATCTCTTTTAGAACTGGTTACAAGCCCCCGCAGATCATTCCTAGCAAGGTCATCCCCCAAGGCATCAGCAACAGGTCTCTTCTCCAAGCCATTGTCACCAGAAGTCCCATCTATAGGATCAGTAACAGCTGCTACAGCTTTAAGATTTAAATCTCCATTACCATTCACATCTTCCTCCACAACATTTACAGTTGCAGTCAATTCTTTTGCTATTGTCGAAGAAGTAGCACCTGCAATTTTGCTTCCTGGAGCCCTCACTTCATCATGCAATAAATCAAGTTTCTGTTTCTCTGGTTCTTGTGGGACATCTCCCCCACTGCCATCTGTATCCTTGGCCTGATCTAAAAGCTTATCAGCCAATTCAAACTTTTCTATGACTTGGGTTTCAGCAACAGAGGCACCTAAAGTCGTTTCCCCATTCTCAGCTCTTTGATCCAGGGCTTCATTCTTTGATATTCCAGACTGGTGAGAATCAACAGCATCAGTTGCCATAAAACTGCAGCTTTTCGCAACTCCAGTTATTGGCATCTCCTCACCAACCGAACCCTCTGCTAGAGAAGAAGTAGCTGCAGCCGCACTTTCAATGATCGCATTGTGAGGCTCAGCATCCATGACCTTGACCTCCTTGGAAGTCTTAGCATCAACCACATCACTCCCACCAAGACCACCACTGACCTCTTTACCACTCGTCCCATGCTCCACCAATTTTTCTTTATCTATAGGCTCTTCAACCCCAAAAGAACCTTCAACCTCAATATCAGTTCCCAAATTCGAGTCCTCAACACCTGAAACCCTAGTCCCATCTGAATCAGAATAGCCAACTAAACCACTCTCCCCATCTAAAGCTTTTGCCTTTATCTGCAAACCAACCTCCATTGACCGGTCAGGAGAAGTAGCTGCTTCCCCATTCAAATTGCCATCATCGCCATCACCAAAATCACGTATATAAACACCATCAATATATATGTCAGAATCCATGATCCCAACCATTATATCTGCCCCATTAGCAGACCCAACTTCCTCCGCTACCACCTCTTCTCTTAAAGACCTACCCTCAAGCTGATCATGAGCCTGAACTTCAATATCAGCCGTCCCAGCAACATGGGGATTTTCCCCATCACCCCCAGCAACATGTTTCGCTTCTGTCACTGTATCAGAGGCTTTCATCGCAGCACTCGCAGAAGCATCCTCTTCCTTGTGTTCATCCATATAAAACAGTATCTGGGTCAATCTCGAGATCCACAAAAAGAAGCTTCTTTTACTACAAAGAGCCAAAAAAAAACGGGGAACAACAAAATTCAAGAAAGTGATAATCCCCCAAAGAGGATAAATAAATAAATAAATAAGGACTCGGAAAGAAGAAATCGAAAGCCGTGATCAAGAACAGAGTAATTCAACTAGTGTGCATACAAAAAAATGTAACGAAACAAGAACTTATATAGTAGTAGCAGTTGCACCTCGTTAGATCTTGCAAGGAATATGAGCAAATGGGGTTTCGAATCTTCTTTCGGGTTTGATTTTTCTTTGGCCTTTGGAGAGAGAGGACACAGCAATGGGCGTTTGTTGTTTTTTCATTTTCACTTTTTACTGTTTGCTTAGCAGTTAAGCTCGTAAAAAATTTTGCATCGAGCATTCCGAGCTGAGGTCTAATTATAAAAAAATATGTTATATTATAAAAAATAATGAAAAATATATATGTATAAAAAATTATATATTTCATTAACTAATCATTAATACAAATTTGATTTAATAATACAAATATTATATTAAATAATTTAAATGACGAAAATGCTCTTGATGTTAATATATATATATATATATATATATATATAGAAAAAGCCGGAATGCGTTTAATAAGTGTACTTAGTTACGAAGAAAGCAAAGTTTTATTTTTGTTTACGTTTTATCTTCAAAGGCCAAACATTGCATTTCAAATGTGTGTTATTTTTGTTCAAAATTATCATACACATGTACAAGAAAATTTACTAAAAAATTAAGACATTTTGATATCATTTAAAATTTTTACAACATTAATCTTTTTATTACAACTTTTTTACTTTACTTTAATTTTTAATTTAATTTTTATTATTCACTTATCTTTTCCTTTAATTTTTGTTTGTTAATGATAATTAACTACTCATATTATTTCATTTTTTTGCTCTTTACACTTTTTTATACTTGTTGCTTACTTTTATGTCCCTATAAAAAGTTACAAAATTTAGTTCAATAACTAATTTAATTTAAAATTTTGAAAATTATTTACATTTAATATTTTAAAATATAATAAAAAACCTACTAATATTTGTTTCTTGTAATAACTAATCTCAACGGTGAAATTTTTGTTAAAATTAATTACATAAAATTACAAAAATATCATTTTAAATAATTTAAAATGACAAAAATATCCTTATCTTGCAAAGAGAAAAAAGAAGAAAAAGAAAAAAGAAGAAACGTTTTAGGCTTCTGAGATGGAGGGTTTTCTGTACTTGCTTTTTTCGCTGGGATCCTTGGAGGTGGGGGGGGGGGATTTCTCGAAGGGATCTTGCTAGAATTTGGAGTTGTGGGAAAAAGGGTCGTCGCTGGGATTACTTGGGGACGGATGCTCCTTTTCGTTAGTCAAATTTCTGTTAGTCTCGTTAATGGTTTTTGGGTCTTCGCTTACTTTACAAAATAGAAGGTGTGAAATGTTATACAGCATGTAAATTAGAATATGTTAAAATCAAGACGCAGTCGTACACTAAGTACACTTGTTGGAAGGAACCAACTTTACGCTTTGAGATGCAGTTTTTTTTTTTTTTTTTTTTTTTGGGTACCTTCGAGAGAAAAAGATAAAGCAAATTAAAATCAACCATTTAGCTAGTAATTTGTAATTTTTTTTAATCACCCAACTTAATATTTATTTTCATTTTTCTCACCTAACTTTAATTTGATGCATTTAAGTCATCCAAGTCCATCCATGTTTCCAATTTCACCGCCTCGCTCATCTTACAAATGGAACTCTAATGATTCAATATGCGTACGTAACGTCTTTACCTTCTAAATTTGCTAAAGCGGCAAATAACCAATTAAAAATATGATCGAAAAAAAGACAGAGAGGCATGCGATACCATACAGGAGGACAGGCCATCCGAGGGATTACCAGGCCCAATTACAAACCCACAAAGAATTTAGTTCTCCTGATTCAGAGAAATAGCCGCAGATGGTGTGGCTATTCGGATTTTCCTCAAATGATGTGTGAGTTCATTGTGGGATTAGATTCGAAAACACGAAACCACCAAAAAAAATAAAAAAAAAATCATCTAAATTAAAATTAAAGTAGGAAGCATAAAAAAGTTGCTTGGACCTTCGAGAGTTTGCTCTGGGTCCAAATACCCAGCTCTTGGTATCCTTGAAATAAGCGAGGTTATTAAAACTAGTGGCAGCAAGCTAGCCATGAGCAGGAACACCACCGAAGTAAATCAAAAAAAAAAAAATAATAATAATAATAATAATTTCCTCAAGCCCAAAGGAAGCGAGTCGTCTCTTTGAAAACTTTAGAAACAAATAACAACTTATTGTGTGAGATTACCAGGCCAGGGTTTAGTTTTGGTGGAAATCATTATGTTCATTGGGGACAATTTGATCCTAATTAGGACAGGCTCAAGCCGGACCTATTTCAAGAGAGCAAGAACTAACTCCAAATGCACAAATAATATGTAACCATGTTAGGATACCAATAAAGCTCACATCAAGTAGATTTTATATCTTTATAAGTAATTATATATTACTAAAAGTGAGATAAGATTGACAAAATATTTATATAATGATATTTATTTAATTTTAAAAATAATTTTTAATAAATTTTTACGATTTATAATATTAATTTATATTTTTAAATATTTAATAAAATTAAAATTCCAACATCAATTTAATTTACTAAATTCTATATATATATATAAAAGTATATAATTCTAAAATTAAGAGAAATTTTAAATATTATTATATAGAAATTTCTCATAAAATTGTACAATAAAGATAATAAAATATATTATAATTATAAAAATTTAATTATAATCAAAATAAATTTTCATAAATTAATTAATATAAATTTAATTATAATTAAATAAGAATTCATTTAATTCATAAAATTATATATTAGTCATAATTATATTTTTTATCTAACAAATCAATTTATTTTAATTAATTATTTTTATCAAATATAAAGTAATTATAAAAATAAATTTAGTTTAAATTATATTTAACATTTTTAATTAAATATCCAAAATTTATTTAATACGTAAATTTAAAATTTATACATACATACATATATATATATATATATATATATATATATATATATATATAAATTAAATGTATTTATGAAAAAAATTATGCGTACTATACTTTTATGTACCTTTATTAATTTCAAAAATGTATGCATATAAATGCTAAAATAATCGTAAAATACACCCTAAAATATACCATAAAATGCATAAAAGTATATAAAAAATGAAATATTTACTATTTCACACAGCAGCCACGTCGAACTCATCTTGCTGCTTCTGGCTGGCAGCTTCGCTGGTTCTTTGCTCAAGCTCTAACATTGAAATGTAAGATTCAAGGTCCAAGGTTCAAAAGGAAGGAAACATGAAACGACGCCCGCGATTGAAGAGAAGCAGAAGATAAAGCATACGATTCGTTCTACCTACTTTGATCTGTTCCGAATGGAAATAAGTGAAATATAGTAGAAGTTTCTTATCATATTCGAAGGGTGCCTACAGGTTAGCATTCAAAGAACAAGAAAATATATAAAACTCTCTGGTGTATACTTCGTTTCAAGCAGATGAAAAGAAGTATGTGAAGAATAAAACTTCATGAGAGAGCCCATCCATGCCTATATCGCTTGGTCTTGTTTTGCATGCAAATTTTGACTTAAGTCAAAACGAAACACTGTTGTTAGCTTTGATTAGGGTACGAAAAGCTTCCCTTGCATTGGCTATATTAGGGAAGAGAAAGAAGTCATGGAGTGCTTCGCTAGGGAAGAAGAGAACCATTTTGTTTGCGAGTTGCCTGACTATTGAGAAGGGGAAACAAAATCCATGCTCAGAGAAAATTGATAGAAACGAATTCCTTCTAAAAGCCAAAAAAACCAAAAAACAAAAAACTCTAATTATATATATATATATATATAGTGCTTCACTCCGTGTGAAACATGGATTTAAAATATTTATTGAAAAGTATTAGACATTGAGATAAAGAGACTGTATTTATTGTGTTGTTGTAAATAATATAACAATCATGTAACTGTATACTTAACAGTAGAATAAATCAGGTTCCGCTATGATTATTGAATCTACTGCCAAAGTATTGTTAAGTACATCACGAAGCACAATCATTTTATTGATGGAGATGAAATCAATTCCCAGCAAAAGAAAAGGGACAGGATCCTCGTTTGGCCCTCAAATCACCCCTGCATGTGAAACTAGAGCAATGTGTTCGTACAACAAGCATTAAAATCACAAAAGGACAACATAGAGAAACCAAGACTGATGAAATTTGAAGGAAATGGAGTTGAGAATGATGGTCCAGCGATAACAGGAAAGCAAAAGAACATAAATTTATAGTGCTTGTGGTGAGCAGTTCCCATATTCAAGCGTATTTAAAAGCACAGGCCATCACCTCTGGTACAAGAGCTGAAAGATGCACGGTAAAATGATGAACGGCGACTTTTACCAAGGGCACATCGTGGTTTGTCTTCAGGCAATGTGGCAGGACACTGAGCCACAACGCGCCAAAATGAATCCTTATCTTCACAACCAGCGAGACCACCGATAGCACATATAGGTGTCACAAAAGTAAACTCAAGTCAATTTGGTTCTTGGCTACACCGATTAGCATTCCATAAGCGCTGTTCCTGTCGCTCTTTGCGCTCACGGAATAAGCGAAAGAAAATAAATACTGCGTCAATTAGAAAGTCATACCTAAATACCTCACTAATCGGTCCCAACCAGGGAATAAGAGCAGCAAACATTTGAAGCAATTCAATTAAACTGCTCGACACCTTGCCCCCGTATGACCCGTTGACCTCATTTGTTGTCCCAATTTATAAGCCAGTGGGATGTAAATTGCCCCGCAAACTTGGCACACTGAAAGAATGGTACAAAAAAACCTCCATCAACTTTCAAAGCCCCATGTCAATGAAGAAAACTTCATTAATTTTAAGGATATGGTCTATGGTCCTTGCCCTTCTAGCGTGATAATTAGCATATTTTGAAATCTTTCAGAATTTCATCCTACCACATAATTACTTTCCCTTATCAAAAACTTTTATTAGAGATCTACGTAAAATAGATTACAATCAATAAATCTTTTATAAATAATAATTAATTATAATTAATAATTATAATAAATTTATATCTGATTTCTCGTACGCTGCATACTCAACTTCTAGTCAATGGACATTTTCTCCCTGCTTCTGGTTGCAAAAGTGAAATTTCCTTCCGCGTGATCAAATTAAAACTTCAACGAGGGATAGCCAAGTCAATGTATGAATGAGGAAGCCTCGCATTGATTGGCTGATGTCATGTGTTCTTGCCTCCGTCGGCCATTAGTCCAATCTCGTGGGAACATTCACAGCCTTTTCTCGAAAATAGAAATCGTAATCCATGAGATCACCATCGTCGCGTGGCCTTGGTGACATAATGCCGGCCGGAGGCAATTTCACACCACCCCCTTCCGGATAATTTTATTTTGCTTTCTTTTTTTTTTTTTGTGTGTTCTTTCTTTTCCGTTTTAAGAAATGACGTAATTTCCGTGTTGTATTTTCTTTTCTTTCTTTTTCCTTTTCTTCAATATTGTATTAACAATAATTTCTGCTCCTCGTGGAATTTGCCCACCGAGGTCAAGAGTCAATCAATTTCCTTGGTATTAGATCGTTTAGATACCCCAATAAGTCTCCAGTAGCTCTAATAATAATATTAACGATTATATCAAAATATATTAAAATAACACATAATTTTATTAATCTCAAAATATTATACACAATTAGCTAAAAAAACACATTAATGACTTGAACAAAGTAATACCCATAATTTTATTGACCAACCACACACTATCACCCATCAGGTGTAGTGTTTACGAAGTATTATTATAAGAATACTCTATTACCTAATTTTTTCACTCAAATAAAAAAAAAAAAACTAAACTGAGTTAATTATAACTTTTAATTTAATAATTTGTTAATTTTTACCCCCATAAGTCTCTATATCAGAGCTGAGCTCAGAATGGTCAACAAGCCAATATATTCATTGAAAACCCAATTCATTTATTTAATTAAAAGAATAATATTTAAGTCTAAATTTAAAATTTATTTAATAAACAAGTTGAGTTGAGTCTGCTATGTGAGCCGAATTTGGTTAAAAATGAATTTAACTTGTTTAAATTTGTGAACTATTTATTTATAATTTGTTTAAAGTTTCATAAATTTGTGCCATTAAAAGTTCGTTTAAAGCTCGATAAATTCTAATTCGTTAAAAAATGATTGGACTACGCCGTCATCCCGACCAAACCCACTTTTCCTTGTGCACCATCTCAATTCCCGAACTCATTCATGGGCCTCATCGCCAACCAATCTTCTCCTCAAGGGACCGAAGGGTGAAAAAAAGGAATGATTATGAAATTCACGAGTTTAAGTTTGTGTAAAATTGTGCATATAAAACAAAGTCGTCGTTCTCATGTGATTAAAACTATCAAATCTAAATAAAGAGAGTCGCTGGAGAATATGTTATCATACCTTAGCCCTAAAAAAAACTTTAATGAATGTTGCAAAAGCATAACCACCCCAAATATATTGAGGTTCAATTTTCTTTTAATGCTGTGCGCCGGAAATAATTAAATAAAATTTTACTGAATTGTTGGTTTAGAATTGCGTTTTAAAGCTGAATTCTTGCACCGAAAAAATGGTTGCAACTTCTTGTCGAGTAAAGAGAAGCAATTTTTTGACAGTTAAAAATTTAAATTTTTTATTTTTAAAATATCAAATTTTAATAGTGGAAAAATTATGAAATTTATTAAAATAGAGAAAATTATATGGTAGTTCGCAAAGTTATGGGATCTAATAATAGAAAAAAGAAAGATAGTGGGAGCAAAAAGTTGCGGTAATTTCAAAATGTGAATTTTGTCGACAAGTTAATTGGGAACATTAAAGTGGCAATCCGTCGGATTCTTTTCCTCTAAATGCCAAGCCAAAGCCAAAGGTCGTTTTGAAAGTCGTCGGATTCGAGTGCGCTCCGCGTTAGATGTTACACATGCTCTGCCTTTTGAGTCAGTTGGACAGGAGACCCAGAAGAAAAGAAAATCCACTTCACGCAGCCCTTTGCCGTCGGGCGGAGTTTGATGGAAAGATAGATTTCCAGGGGCGAGACTTTTTATTCTAAGATGTATTGAGTAGGAATATAAATAAATAAATAAAAGGGTTTATGCATTTTGTGCTTTGTTTTGTTTTTTTTTTATTAATAAATAATAATATTAATAATTAAAATGCCCCCTAGGCCTGGCCTGGTGGTGTTCATCCATTTGTTACAAAAGGAAAAACAGAGAAGTTACTCACAGACGGTAATTAATATAATTATTTATTATAAATTGTAGTCTCTCGATAATACCTAAGATAACAAAAAAATATTACTATCGTAAGCAAAGGGACTATTAGGACGACAAAGCAGATAACCATCAAGTCAAATTGGCCACGTTTACGTGGAAAAGCCAAGCGTGGAAAGACGGAACAAGGAGAATGGATGGGCAGGAGAGGGAAAGGCCAGAAACGAAGTCGGCGGGATATTTTTGGGGTCAAGATGGATCTTCCCTGCGTTCAAACTTCTCTCCACCTGGCCTTTTTTTTTTTTTTAATTTTTTATTTTTTAATCTGTCATCATTTATTGTTGGCCCACTAGCCTTGACCTTGACATGTCCAAGAATTTCAATATTCTTTTAAGTTTTCTTTACCAATCAATTAATCAATAATACAATTAATCAATAATACTAAACTACAATTGTGTTGGCCAATTGGGGTTGTTAGCTGGTGCGCAAGGCATCTACTCCATTACCAAAGATTTTTTTCTTTTTCTTTTTTTTTTAATATTATATATATATATATATATAGATAAAATAAAAATGTGTTTTATCTGATTGTTTTATTCAAGTCAGCCCATCTTTTTCTCTTGTTTGGTAAGCGCGCTATTAATTATTGGTGTAAAATTGTCCATGCGCTTGAACAATTTTTCCACGCAGACAATGACTTACCACTTAACATAAAAACTTGATGATAATTTAATATATTTTTAGACATTATATTCAAATTATAGTTTCTTTGTCGTACTCTTTCTTGCAAAAATTAAGTCGGGGCGGATCAGCTTGCACCGGGGACCTCGAACGAGAAGGGAGACGCGAGGCCACCAACCCAAAAAGAAGATTTTTTTTTTTTTAATAAAAAAAAAAAAACCCTAGTCGACTGCCTTACGATGGGAGAGAGCCCCTCCTTGTTGGGCTCTGCTCTGTGGTCTACGTTTTGATGTAATAAATAATAATTTACCTTTTTTTTACCCGAATTAAAATTTAAAATTCAAATATAAGTTAAAAGTATTGTATTAAATTTAAAATTTTATAAATTGTAATTAAGTGTGAAAAAAATATTCAAAATTATTATTAGTTAAATGATAAGTTTTTTATTCAAAAAATAAATTGAAATATTAGTAAGCGATCTAATTTATAAAAAAAAAATAATTAATAATTTTATTATATATATATAATATATATATACATTTTATAATGGCGATTTTAGGTGATGTCCCGAACCAGGCGTTACTTCCGGCTACTTTCCTTCACAAATTAAGACACTGGCCGGCACCTATCGCTTGACCTTCTAAATCTATATATTGAATCATATCGTTGATGGGATTTCTCTCATTCAATTGACCAATTGAAGACCACTAGCTTTAATTTTTCTTTTCCGAGGTATTTGCCATCGAGCTTCTCTTGTGCTCATTGTGCAGAGCTCAAAATTCAATGGAATCAAAACGGGCGAACACTTCCCTTGACCTCAACATCAATCTTTTCAAGGATAACATTGCAGTTCCGGTGGGTGCTATAGCTTCTCTTGTTTTTATCCCTTACGGGTTCTCAGACTCAAGCAGCTTATACTTTTCTTCTTTTTTCCTGAACCAGATGAGAGAATCTGAAGAAGATTCCCGTGGGTGCGAGCAGAAGGTTCCAATTAGACACGAGGTTCTAATTCTCTCAGTTCACTTCTATTTATGCAGCGAACATATATTTAGTCCCATGTGTTTTATTGGTTTGGATGAATTAGAGTTACAGTCCGACTAACCATCAGGGTCACTGACCTCATAATCCCTTTCTTTTGTCTGAAAGCTTGCAACTTTCTTTCTTTTGATGAGGAAAGCTTGTAACCTTGAGCGGGAAATGTCCAGTTCTTGTTCTTGGTCTACTAATTAGACTTGTTATTGAAAATTGACAGACGGCCGTTGATCTGGTTGGAGAGCTGAATCGAATGAGAACTGAGAACAGGAAGCTAACGGAAACGCTAACTGTTCTGTGCGAAAATTACAATGCTTTGCGAAGCCAGCTGAATGATTTCATGATGAAGAATAACTGCGAGAAAGAAGCAGCTGCAATATCAAGGAAGAGAAAGGCTGAGAACATTGATGACTATGTACATAGCAACAATATGGTTGGAAATAATAACTACGGCAATACTGAAACCAGCTGTAGCGACGAAGAGTCGAGTAAAAGGCTAAAGGAAAACAGCAGAACAAAGATCTCAACTGTTTATTACCGGACTGATGCATCCGATAGAAGCCTTGTAAGCCCCTTCAACATTCATGATATGACACTCTGCAAGCCGTAGGAGTTCCTCAAATCAACAGCTGCAGTGCATACTGAAAATTATTTAATTTGGTTTGTTGTTGTTAGGTTGTGAAGGATGGACATCAATGGAGGAAATATGGCCAGAAGGTCACCCGAGACAACCCTTCTCCCAGGGCTTACTTTAGATGTTCGTTTGCTCCTGCCTGTCCTGTCAAGAAGAAGGTAATATATAACAACCCCCCCTCCCCTGGTAACCCCGACTCAATACTTTCCCTTCAGCTTTGTTGGATTGATTTTGACAAAAAATGCTTAACTCTAACTTGTTTTTATCATCTTTAATTAGGTCCAAAGAAGTGCGGAGGATGCTTCAGTCCTGGTAGCTACTTACGAAGGTGAGCACAGCCACCACACGGGCCCTTCTCGACCTGAATTGCAATTAGGCTCGACGACGACCCAGAATTCCAATACTAGTGTTCTTTCCACTTCCACCCCAATGAGATCGTCAGCTCCCATGGTAACTCTCGATTTGATCCAAGCAGCCGGAAATGGAATGCAAGATAGTGTTGCTAAAAAGATGGCTCAAGATGTTCAGGTTCCCGCAGCAATCCAAAATATTTTGGTCCAACAATTGTCCTCTTCACTTTCAAGAGATCCAAATTTCACAGCAGCACTCGCAAAAGTCCTCTCAGGAACCACATTTTGAGGTAGAAACGGTCACAAATTAGGGATGGAGTTTGTTCAGAGTTCCATACAAATATGCAGTTACGCTTGTAGTTTTTTTTTTTTTTTTCCTTTGTTTTTTTTTTTTAATATAAATTCCTCTGATTTTAAGCTGTACTTGAAGCTTGGCTGCAAAGCGTAGATGTGTATATAATTAGATGTTCAAAACTGATTGGAGATGCAATGTTCGCTCTCTCTCCCAGATCAATCCCATTGGAGAAGAAACTAAATAATAATAATAATAATAATAATAACTAGATAACTAGAAAGATAATACAATATAAATTCGGCTTCATATGAAAAAAGAAGGAAATTACAGTTGCATAAGTAAAATGGGCTTCGTCACTCACTCTAGAAGAATAGAAGACTAGACTCGGTTAAGAATGTGACAATTAGAAATCATTAAATAGAATCAGACTGCGACTGAATTAATAGTTTTCTAAACGATGTCTAGGTCGTCTCCATTTCCCGAATCCCAATATGACTTTCTGAACAAATTTGCACAAATGACTTAGCCTTAAGAGAATGGTTCTCAATAATTTTGATGACAGCTTCTAAAAATCCAAAGAGATCATACGCGATAGTGCGATGTGAGAATTGCTGGCCATGCCTTCCTGTTCAATAATTTGTCATATTTGGGATTAGAATCTGCGAGTCGGTCTTACTCAATTAGCTACATGATGCCTCCTTCGTCGGTCAATGCGGAGCCGGAAGAGGACAAAAAGAAATGGGTGGTCAAAAACAAGTTCGAATTTCCTACTCTGGCCGACTATGTAGCGTAGGCCGAAAGGCATTTCTGGCGTGTGGCCGTACTCAATGTTCGGTACAAATAGATGGCCGCATGGGTTTGACGCAGCCCACATGGTTGGGTTCCACACACACACACACACACACACACACACACACATATATATATATATATATTTATTATTATTATTTCTTTTTTAATTGCCCCTCCAGGGACGCGTCGAAAGTCCTTCCGTCCGTTTCTACGTCCCTGTAGCGGCAGATGTCATGTTATGGAAAAGAAAAGGAAAAAAAAAAACCTTTTTCTCTGGTTAAAGTTTTCTAGCATCAAGAATATCGGTACGGTAACTGGTTGGTCTTCGGCTGTATCGGGCTTGACTGACTGTATCAGCCCATCAAAAGGACGCGTACAGCCGTATACTTTGACTAGACCGAAACAACCGACGACTGTGAAAGTCTTCTGTGGGTGGGTCTGGCCCACCCTCCCCCCCCCCCAGGTCGGCTGCACTCTTCTGAAGAGGGCCCATCAGGCGTCGGCGTTGCGCAATTCAACGGAGCTTCGATTTCTTCCGCGTATCTTCTCGAGTAAAAAACAAAAGCACAACTGTTAAAGCGGAAGAAACAGAGCCGGCCAGACGGCTCGTTCATAAAATTAAATTGGTATTAAGCAAAAGAATAAAAATTCGAATTCTATACCCTCTTTTCTCTTTTCTTTTTTTATTTTATTATATATATATATATATATATATATATCTATATATAGAATTATACATTCTCCCTTCAATTTTTATTTTTATAAAAATAAAACAAAAATTGGGGCCACCGCGGATGCATTTCGACAGACTAGACCCAAACGGGCACGAGAAATCTAATGATAAATTGCATTAAATTACACTATAATGCATTAGAAATATAATAATAGAATAACAGCGACAAAAGTTCGGCCCCGCGAGTGTTACGAATTTCCTGTTAAACTTTAAATTTCAAAAGCCATCACTTCAACGCTACAAATTGACACGGATGCCATCGTTACAGATCAATTCTTGGGAATTTAAAACAGGGATACAATAATATAAAATATATATTGAATCAATTACACAGTCATGAATAATAATATTTGTCACTTCGTGATTAAGTTGTACAGATGATTTTTCATGTTAATGAAAATAGACACTTGACAGCCACGAGTTTAAAAATACAGAGGAGCCTACGCTAGCTAGCATATAGACATATGTAAGAGCTATATTCTACACAAAAACTCTCGAGATGACTTCTAGGTGGCTAGGCTGTCGGTGCCTTTTCAATTCAGCTGTCTCAGCTCGGAAAGCAATGCACCCCATCAATCATTGGCACGAATATCTATATTCCTCGTGAGGTCAAAAGAGCCCCGCAATCAGAGCAGCTACTTCAATAGATTTACTGCCGTAGATGGCTATCTGTTGCAACCATATTTACCTGCAGTTCCTACAGTGCTTATTCTCGCTGCAGGACCGGTAATGCCAGTTTTTCTAGTTTTACTTTTGTGTCTTTAGTCCTCGTAACGGGCCTTCAACCACATAGAGCAAGGTCATATATTTCTTGACCAAGACAGCTTTATTTATTCATTGATAAGTAGAACACGGTGCTCATTGCACCTCATCATTTGATGTTTCCTCTCTTTATAGGTGACCGCATCAATCTTTGAGACTCCTTTTTGCAAGGACTCATCTTCAATATCCCATTCTCCACATTGCTCTCTGCTTTTTTCTTCTCAAGTTCAAGCTTTTTGCAGTTCTCCTCGTGCGCTCGGACAAACATCCGCACAAAATTGCGAAGGATAGACACAACTGAAGAACAACAAATTCAGTTTGACTCAGATGCAGACAGAAACATGTGAATGGGCACACAACAAAGTAAAGGGCGCACCGAGGGGCTAAAGTGATAAAACCATTGGTAGACTGACATGGATATGTGTACGTGATACATTCATGGGTATTCACTTGTCTGGTGCAAGTTCATGCACTCAGTCTCGCACGGCATATTTCTTAAATAGATGCTGAAAGAATAAAATGCCGAGTGTGCTGCAATAGAAAACAGCACAACCAGATTTTTCCATTTTCCATTGAAAGTCCAATATTTCAGACTGATCATTGCTGTGGAATGATTGAGGGACAAAGCTGAGAAAATGAAAGTTAATGTCTTTCAAAACAGCTACAGCACCTAAACTGTGCCGGGAGAAAAACTTGTAAAATGATGAAGTCGTGCATGAGGGAAAGAAGTTCTTCAAAGTACTCCACAATTTAAATCAGCAGAAGTATTATTAGCGAGAGAGCAGTAAATTGTTAATGTGGAAAAGTACCTTGTTCGAAGGGGCAGCGTCCTGGATCCTCTCCAAAATAAAGAGCCAATGCATCTGCGTTTCTACCCTAGAAATACCAGATTCAAATATAGGTGCATAAAGGAGTGCAGCCAAAGTTGAAGTACACTGTAAATTTCCAGCAGTACTCAGAACAGAAGCTCATACTTACCACACTGGAATAAAATGAGGCCAAAGATCGCACTTCACCTTCAGCACAAGTGAGGAATGACCTTAGAGTCTGAACATTTTCAAGATATATATACCACATCAGTGTTCATTAGCAGATGCTGTATAAGCAGAGAAATGCATTCAGATGTTATTGAAGACAGCTACAGTACACAGAAACAAAAAAATCAATGTGATTGCAGGGTGCTTTAGGGGACAAATAAGTGGTTGCATGAATTTGAGATACTTTCTGAATGGATGCTGCTTAATGAAGCATAAACTGTGCCTTCAAGGATCCTAAGTTGACTGCCTTTACAACTGTGCATGACCAGTGGATTCAAAACCATATGGTTAAGGATTGTTATAAACACAAAGCTGCAACTTATATGCCTGAGAATTGACTGAAAAAGACATCTTACTTTGACAGCAATAACATTGGAATACAAATGTAAAATATTAAAGATTATTGGAGGCAATAAGAAGCAAAAGAGTCCTGTGTGCATATCCTGAGAAACCTCATCTACATATATGAACATGCAATAGCTGACGAGCAATTCTTACCTGGCAGAAATTTTCTGACACGGGACCATCATTCTCAGAGGCAGTCAGTTCCTGTTCAACTTTCTCTAGACCTTTATTGATGGCTTGCATTTCCTCTGCCAAATATTTGAGCTGTATCTGCATCAAAGTTAAAATTTTCAGCTTGGTCCATGATTAGAGCAGCATGGATGTCCAAAAAAGACATGAAGAGAGGAAAAAGGAAAGCACTTTTGTTGCGGCCTCCAAATTAATGAGGTCCTTCGGAAGATCTAGTAGTTCTGGCAACTTCTCAGCAAGTACCTGTACGCACAGAACCAGAAAAGGAATTTGGATTGGCACATGAATGCCTATGCAAAGAGGAATACCAGTGATGCAACTGGTTACATGGATGTCGGGATAAAACTGTTTATTTTATCTGGAGTCTACTTTCTTTGTATCTCTAGCATAGATTTAGGAAAAAAAATTATATAATAACAATGAAAAAAAAGAAGGAATAATTCACCTTACAAAGATAATGCATTAGGGTCATCTTGTTGTTCCCAGATCGTGTATCAGCAAGTTTGAGGAGACTATCCAATCTAAATCCAATGGCAGAACCTGAAGGGTGAAGTCAAAAGTTTATTGAGAGTAGAAATAAAGATGCAATCACGGAATGTTGGAAGAAAACACATTAGCTTTTTCAATTCTAATCAATTATATACTTTTAAGGTATCAACGTTTGCATCAACCCAGTTTATGGAGTTAGCATGGCAGGTATTGAAGTCCCCCATATCTATTGCTTCAATTATCCTAAGATCTGATCAGATGCAGGGTCATAATCTCCAGAGCAATCTAATTTGCTCAACATGACAACATACTTGGGTGTAAGAAAACCAGAAGTGTTTTCTGTCTTGTCACTTTTTTTTTTATTTCATCAATGGAATACTTGAATCAACCTGACTTTCCATAAGAACACTTAAGTGCACAACAGGGATTTTAAAACCAAATGCTTCATTAGAGAAAAATTAAATGTGCTTTGGCAAATGTTTTGGATTTCTGAGTAATAATGTCAGATTCTACATAAAGAAACCAGGATTCAAAAGAAATTTTGTCAACCTTCAGAGATCAGTTTAGATTTTCACAAAGTTAATTGGCCAGGCAATTGGCAGGACCAAACACTAGGAAAAGAAAATGTCATCACTAAGCAAAGGCAAGGCAGAAAGATTAGTGGCACTCTGTCTTGTATCCGAATGCATATTATTAGACTGGTTGTAGTGAGATGCCAAAGAGGCTAGAACAAGAAGAGTATGACTAATCACGCAAGAAATTACAACTCACCCCTTGCAGTTCCGTGGTTCAGAGCATTACCCAAGGAAAGAATAGCTTGCATGATCCTTTTCAACTTGACTGAGCTCCTAATCTGTTTAATACATATTTAAGATGGATTAGGAGCTACAACACCAGATGAATCTTACAAGATGAAGCAAGAGGACTTAAAAGAAGATTTGACTTACCTCTTCAGAAGCGGAATTTATGACATTTAGACTGTTTCTGAGTTCAGAAGCCTGAAATAGGCCAAAGTTAACAAAGACAAAAGGCATGAAAAACTAATATACTCAAATTAGTTGTCCTCTGACCTGGGGATGGAATTGTAACTTAAATGAAAACACTCTTAGCTTTGACTCCACCCGTGGCACTTTCATCAATTCTAGGAAGAACTGCCATGATAAGACAATACATTAGTCAGAACATAATTGTGAACAGAGAGAACAGTTACAAGTACATGCACACAAAAATGTGTATGTATTTATACATGTGTATATATATGTATCAAGTTAATGTTGCCGAAGGAAACATTGCAGCTCAATTGTTTATAAACTTGATGCTTCAACCCACAGCATGCAATCAACACTTCCCAGATGATCATAAATTCTGTCCTTTACATTGTTCAATCATTGGACGGATTAAATGGCAAGCCATGTAAATAATCTGATAGCTGCTATTGTCCATGTGTGACACTGGAGAAAATTGTGAATGCAAAAGAATGGCAAAAAGAGTGTGTGTGTGCGCGCGTGCATATGCACACGCATATAAATCACATACCTGCTCGCATTTTCCCAAGTTTTCTTTATTTCCAATATAACCCTGGAAGCAAAACATCTAATTATTACTTTATGCCTACAGGAGACTGCATTCTCATTGCTATTGCTATTAGTGAGCAGACTCAAACCTCTATGTAAAGTTTTATGAACACATTAACTGATTGAGGAGAGACTCTTTTCAAGACCAGAAACTGATGGAAACATCTAAAAAACTACCATGTTTTTAGGGAATGGAAAATTCATGTGGAAAAGACACATAAATAAGCAGCATATTTAGGCCAGTACCTTGAGCAATTCTGTCTCTTCCTTTGTTGGACAGAACTTAACCATGTTATCAATCTGATCAACATCCAATGCTGAATCATCCAATGCAAGGACAGAAGTCTGTTAAAGATTCAAAAGGAAGTAAATGGGTGAGAGAACAATCAGAAAACAGTTCAACAGGTTGTTGAAACTGACAAATGGTAAGCACATCAAATTACTAAATAGTGCCAGGGGAAAAATTATGAAGAGGAAAACAGCTAAAAGATTGTCAAATTGAAGCCCTAGATTAGTGGTACATATTCCAGGATTCCAAGGAGACAATTAAAATAAAGTAACTCAAATAATCCTAAAACTTTTAGCCAACTGTGGCAAGGTTGAGCATACCATTAGGAGAGACAGAGGAATTTTAACTTTTGAAAGCATGATCTCACAATTATATGCCCGCCTAAGTTCAATCTGCATAATCAGTAAATAACTTTGTGAGATAGCACATGGATGCAAGGCATACAGCTAAAACTAGAACAATGAAACATGGGAATGAAAGAAAAAGACAAAAAAAAAAGCAAATAGTGAACATAAAAGTCACCATTATTGGAATAGCAATTTTGAACATCTAAACTTTCATGTAATTTTTTTTTAAACATTAACTCTTAAGATGCTCCAAGCCAATCATATGCTTCATAAAATTACTAAATTTATGATGGTTGTGCCAATAGAAATATCATGAACCAAACTATTGCCATCAGCAATGGAGCAACAGGAGGCTGATTGCTGCCACAATCTTTTTAGAATGCTGTATTGCCAATCCATAGTGAATACTATGAAAAACTGAAAAAGCTTTACAGGCATAAGCAAAAGCATCAAAGGTAAGTTTTATTCTATCATACACACACTAATTACCAGCTGCACTTTATCAGATTTATGTCCCGGTGTACACTTGTTAGATTTTTTCCCTGTGTCCCTAGTATCAGAATTTGGAGCAGATACTGAGAAAAGACTCTCAAGTTCTGAAATGTCAAATTCTGGAGCCCTGCCACAACAGAATAGAATAAGAATAATAAAAAACCAACAAATTCATATTCATTGATTCTTAAATAATCAGAGGAAAACATATCATGCATACTCAGAAGCCTCCTCAGATTTTTGTGCTTCAGCCCACAAACTTCCTTGCATGGCCCTAGTTAATTTCAACCAATGATACGGTTTCAGGTTGGCCTTTCTTTGCTGAACCTGATTTCTTGGATTTGATCGTAGGCCTCTCCCCTTTGCACTAAATGGAGTAGTGGAAGGTGGTCCAGGAGCTGGAGGCACATTAGCATTACCATTACCAATTCCAAAATGAGAACGTGAACCAACACGACTGGCTTTTGACGAACCTTTGACAAAAGGATCAGGTGGGGATGGCACAGGAAGAACTAAGGGAGGAATAGTTGAAGCACCAGATGAAGAATCCTTGAGAGCAGAACTAGGTGAAGGAGGTGGTGGGGGCACTGAAGTGGCGATAGTGGAGGCCAAGACAGGCTCAGGACGTGGAGGAACAGGAGCAGGAGAAGGTTGAGGAGATTTAGATGCAACTTCTGAGTCCTTTACAGATTGCAGAGATGATTCTAAGCTAGGAACAACTAAATCAGCCCCTGGGGGAGGTGGTGGAGGAGGAGTTGAATATGATTTCTTGATAGTCAAAAATGGAGATTTTATAGAAAAAGAAGGGAGTGGAGGGGGGAGAGGGGGAGATGAGGTTTTAGTTGATGGTGATGGGGATGAGGGAGGAGGGGGAGGAGGAGCTGGGGTAGCAGGGGAAGGAAACAACTCTGGAGTGGAAAGGAATGGAGATAGGAGAATAGGAGATGATGATTTCTCAGGATGCTGATTGGGTGAAGAATCTATGGCCTTTAAAGTCGTTGGACAAAGAGGAAGTGGATGTGCTTGAGGAAAATTTTCCACAGCTGTAAGAACTTCAGCAGGAGATTGCAATGAAAGATAAGGTTGCCACGGTGATGCCTTCAGAGTAGATAGATTGCCAAGTTTGACAGCCTTAGATGCATTTGTGATGGGAGACAGAATAGTTGAGGAAGGTAGAGATAAAGTCACTGGTCGCACAACTTCTTCACCCTTAGACACAGCATGATCGTGCAACAGAGCCATAATGCCAACAGCTGATGATGCATTATGGTATCTTGATATAGGCGTAGGTGACTCTTGTAAGGAATTGGAATGTGAAACTAGGGGAACCGGTGAACTCTGAGGTGCTTGCTGGGATATAATCTTGGATTGAGAAGACTGTTGAAGAGCAAACTGGTGTTCTTGGAGTGCAAAATTCTTTTCAGTAGAGTTTGCATCTGGAGATGGTGCAAAGAAAGGTATGGATTGGGTGACAATCCTTATCTCTTGGAATTCAAACTTCTCAGTTGAATTTGCATTTGGAACTGGTTTACTTGCTGCCAAAGATTGGGGTACATCTGGTATTTCCTGGGGTTTAACCTCCTCTCCATTTAAGTTTGTATCTTTTGGTGGTTTAACAAAGGGCATTGAAGGCTGAACAACATTCAGTACTTGGGGTTCATCCTTCTCCCCAATTGAATCTCCATCTGTGGAGGGAGGTGCAGAAGAGGACATACATGGTTTTTCCTGAGAAGTGGTTGCATTCTCTGGTTCCTTTTGCTTTTGTCTTTCTTTAACTTTTTCAAGTCTTGACTCCGGCAACACTCTGCCAGTTTCAGCTCTCTGGTGAGAAACAGCATCCAAATTCTCTTGAAGAGCTGAGATATGCTGGAGCATATCACGTTCAGCATCATTTTTTCCATCTGGCGAATCCATGGTGCTGACAATCCTCCTATTTTTAGCAAACACTTCCACAGGAAGGCCATCTTTCTTCTCTAAACAAGACAAATCAACTGAAGCAGAAGAAGTAGCAGAATCCATCTCTGAAAAAAGAACCTTCAGACAGGCCCAAAAATTAGTGTGTATGAGAGAGTGTGAATTTGGATATCACTGAAAACATTAAATAAGGGATGACCGGATACCTCTGCTCTGAAGTCCTTGGGAAATTGACCCTTAATATCCCATAAGGTGTCGATTTCATGACAATTAAGAACCAAGATATTTGATCTTACAAAGGAAGTGTTTAACATGACCCTAAAAATCATCAATTCCCTCTCCTGGTCACCATTCAAGCTGGTACACTCCAGCACAACATCACCTTGGATGGGACAATGGATGTCTATTTTAACCAATTCACAATCTGCCTGCAGCAATGTTTGAAGAACTTGAAAATAAATAAGACAGGAAAATCATGAACGGTGGGAAAACTTCTATAAAGTTACTCAGATTACAATCGACAATAATTTACCATGACAACAAAGGAAACCCTTAAATGAGGTAGCACATGCATGTTATTACAAATGAAAACATGCAATGCTTTTTGTATGTTATAACAGAGGTTAATAGAGTTAAAACTTTTCACCATAAGAATTTTTTAATTGCAATACTCCAAGGCCACTGTCATTTAAACTATTTGATACAAACCCTTGCCATTTTTGCAAGGCAAACTACTATTTCGATTAGGCAAACAAAGATAATAGTCATAAAATAAAATGGAACCACTCTCCCGTTATGGCTTAAGTGACCTAGCATCTGAAGCTTTAAGAATTATACTTTTCATGCACCATCACATACAACACCAGAACTGAGAGACGAGACTCCCTAGCCAACAAGTGTTTTACACGTATCAAGAAATTCAGTGACATCGTCATTGCTACAAAAATTAGTACAAATCCGAGGAGTATATGGACCATTTAGCAAAACACAAACACAAAAGAAGTGTGAAAATTAAATTCAAATGATAAAGCAAGTAGACAAATTAAAACAATTTGCATACCTGCTTGTTATGCCCAAAATGTTTGCCTCTTTTTGGTGGTGGAATGTCTGCATTCCGATCAGCAGCCATATGAGGGACATGTACATAAACCCTAAATATTGGGTAGCAACCCTCTTTTCCACCCAGATTAGGTGCAAGCCTAAGGACTACAGAGTCCAAAGTAAGTGCCCTATCTAGTGGAGGCCATCGTGAGCCCACATTCCTTCTTGATACATACTGCAGGTATCTCAATTGTGAAGGCGTTGGATCAACAGGCATTGTCTGCTGCAAAAGTTCTTGAGGCACTTGCTTGTATATCATGTCTAAAGCTTTCTGCTCGCTAGTGAACTGCTTCCTATATACCAAGAGTGCAGAGAGCATAAAAGCCAAAACTGGCCACTGACCACGTTCACAATTTACCAAGAGCAAATTTTGCTGCCCAAGCAGCAGCCAGCTCTCACTCGATCTCAGGAAGTGATGGATCATCTCCATCGTGAGAATCGGGCAACCTTCATACTGACAGGGATAGTCCATCACAGTCATATCGTAACTAGACAGTATGCTTGCAATCTGGCTCTGATTCTCTCCCTCTTGGAAGTTAAACACCATAAATGAAGCATCAGGGAACTGATCACGAAGTTGACCAACCATGCTTCGTATGTAGTTTTTGTATTCATCCTCCTCTGGAGCACTCGTGTTAAAGCAGCACTTAAAGACTGCGGTCAAAATGCCATAGCTATGAGTTATGCGTGTGGCAGAAATGAAATTTGGACTATATACAATGATGGAAAAGGAAACCATAAGTTAGAAGCAAAAGTTCAAGTCTTTTAAACAACATAAAAGAAAGGAACAAAGACGTTTAAAGAAAGAAAGAGGGAAAAAAGAAAAGGAAGAAAAAAAAATGCAGAGGAAGCAGCTAAGCAGAAGAGAATAATGTTGAACCCTAAAGCCAGTAAGTGAGTAGTACATTTTGAGATAGCCTACCATAAAGCCTTTCAGAGATCTCTAAAAGGCCGTCAGGCGGTTTCCGAAAGAAAAACTTTCTGAACAAAGCCATCTCCTCATGAACCCGACGGAGATATCCTGGAACTGCGCCAATTGAACTACAGAACCCACATTGCACTTAAAAGGCACAGCCTCCTTCCTCTCCCCTCCCCTGCCCCCCCCCAATGTGTGCTCAGCTCATATCCACATGCTTGGCAGAAACCCAATAATGTCGATTGATGAAAGCAAGCATGGTGCTTTGCCGGGTCTTGACGACACCCATTTGGGGGTATTGCTATTGTCTTCACACTCACACTTCTGTGCCTTTTGTTTCAGAGAAACAGAGAGATACTTTGCTTTCAATCAACAGACTGTGACAGTTAGAGAGAAAGACAGAGGGACAGAGACAGAGACAGTAACAAGAGATTTGGTGAAGTGGTTGTTGCTGGAGAGAACGTCCAAAGTGTCTCAAGGATCTGAGGTTTTGTCTGTGTCCCCTTTTGTTGGCGCTGGTGGTTGGGTGTCTGTTTGTAACTTTCTTTGTTGTCTTTTGTGTAAAATGGCTAGTGTTGCTACTGTTTATGCAGGGTGTGCTGCAGTGGACCACAATGATTCTATAGATCGTATCCAAGGTTCCGAGTTTTGTCACAAAACAAAGGTTGAGAGTGGCACGTACATTCCCAAGTCCACGGATGAAGGTAAGGGAGAAAGTGTTGCATGCATTGTTAAATTTGAAACATTTTATATTTAAATTTATGTTATATTATTATAATTATTGCATTGATATATTTATAATTTGTATCATAAATTATAACTAAATATCCAAATTCTTGTTATGGTGCAATGTGCGTACAAGAAAATGGCGAGGCCCGAAACTGGTCACAAGTTATAAACCCCCCCCCCTAACGCTCGTCTCTCATTACGGAATCTTCCCTTTTAATTATTATTATTATTAATTATTTTTTTAATATGATATAATATATTCGGTCGTCACAAGTGAAACTTTCAAACGATTTTATTAATTTTATTTTTCTAAGCTGAGGAGGTCAAAGTTTAGGCTCTGGTGCTAAGGATTAAGAATATGACAAATCTAATTTTAAATCTAGGCAAACGACTAATGACTGGAGCAGCTTTAAGTTGAGGTGTAAGGATAGGTTCATAACCACATGCAACAACAAAAGTTACCGTGTAAAAGCACAAAGCCAGTGGCCCAAAGAAGCCAATGGCGTAGAAAGATAAATAGGCAAAACCAGAGCTCCCCATGTGATGTGGGTTTTGGTTGCGGACTGGTACCCACGATTTCAAAGGGCCTAAAGTCCCTTGAGTTGACTTTGCCTAGCCGTATCTCTTTGTCCTGTGTTGTTGGACTGCACCATTGAGTCTCAATCGAGCTTTCATAAGTGAGCCCCTCTCTTCTAGCGCACACACACCCACACACGCCCACACACCCTCTCTCTCTCTCCGGTTAAAATCAATTGAAAACAAAACTTATATATACTATAAAATAAAACAGTGGTTTTTTTTCATTCCTTCTGACATTCAAACACTATAATTTCAGATTTTAATGTATATTTCCCACAATTTTACATTACGATGATACTATATTATTCATCGTAATTATACTGTTCATATTCATACCCCAAACTCTCACTCTGTTTTCACTTTTGTTAAATTAAAGATATGTGTTGAAGAGAAAAAGGGCTGACCTTTTTCTGCCTAGATTTTTTTTTTTTTCCTTTTTCTCGAATCCATTGAACGCTTTTTGGAGATGTTGAGTTCTCTTTAATTTGCTTGTCACTTCTTGGGCTTATTAACCTTTTTCCTGGCAAAATGACGAGCCAAAATTATTGAAGATAGTTTATATGATATGATAATGTGAATATCATTAATCTTGGCTTCTCAAGTATTGATTACTTTCTTTCATCCTCGAGCAGCTAATTAACAACGTCCAGCCATTTCTGCAACCTTAAAATATTTCCTTTTTTTAATGACTTATTTTTTATATTGGGGGCTATAAATGAAGACCCTTATTTTAATTTTATTTTTTAATTATAAAAAAAAGATATTACTCCCAAATTAGTCCCATGATTTACTCGTATGGATTGTTTTTTTTTTTTAGATGATGGACAATTTTGGTTTAACTAATAAAAATAACAAAGGAGGAAACTTTTTTAGTGTAATTCTAATTTTATCTTCATCTTTTTTTTTTCAATATCTTCGAGCAAATTAACCAAAAAGAAGAAGAAGACTCCATCCGGAAAGAGAGCATCTTTAACAGAATAAAAGGACAAAGAGAAAAAAAAGAAAGAGGAAACAGACGAGCAAATCGGAGGACCAAATTTCTGAAGATATTCGTGTCCTGTTAAATCCATCAATGGCCAACCCAATCATGTGAAAATTGATTGGTTGCTTGCTCCTAAAGCTAAATATTCAACCGAGAGGCCACAGGAGGAGGCCAATTCAATTATGTCGCCCATTGGCCCTTTTGCTTTCCCCACTCAAGAATTTAGACCAAACACAACATTCAACTTCTCGTTTGAATAAAAAAAAAACAAAACAAAAACTTAAAAAAAACAAAAGAAAAAAGAAAGGCCACATTCTGCGGCTATTGCACTCTTGCTTTGTGCCCAAAATGAAATTCACCAAAAAAAAAAAAAAAAAAGTTTTGAGAAGATGACTTGTAGATTATTATATTATTGATGAGATGGGCTCTGCGGCCCATATTCTATATTACGAGATGGGATGAGCGGCTCCAATGCCAGATGGTTTTGGGCCTACACAACAACGAGATTAATCATTTTGCGTGTACAGATTTGGATGTGATCTTTGGGCCCACTAGTTGCAGATTTTTCTTTTGATCCACAAATGAGTTAGAAAAAGTGCTTTGCTTAAACCCACCACCTCGTAAACAAACTATATGTTTGGAATGGGAATTTGGGGTCGCGGATATACTTACATGTGAAATATTTGGAAACTTGAAAGTAGGGGGTTTAAATCAGGCTGTCCAATCTATTCAGCCAGACAAAAATCAAATTGAAACTATTAAAATTGTTATAAAATAATTATAAATCATTTGTATTTGAAACAAATTATATTTAATGATTTGATTATATTTATAAAAATTTTTAAACTATTAAAATTTAACAAAAATACTAATTCAAATATCTCAAACTTAAGAATTTATTTGTTTTATATAAAATATTTTGTTGATTTAGATTGACATGGATGCGAGCGTTATCACAATGGAAATAACACAGAAATCATTGCAACGTCCGGTGGATGATGCTAAAGCAACAATATGCCCAATTCCAGCGACGATAACTCTTCAAAACTACGACTACAACACCCCGACCTTGGTCCGCTCTTGCTGTTTAAGGACCGCACAAGTTCGTGAGCCCATGCAGTTGTAATACACCAACTTTATTCCTTAAATTTTTTGTTATTCAAAAGAAAATGACGGATTAGGCTCCTAAAACGCCCAACTCGGTCGATAAATACAAATGGCAATTTAATCGATTTATTTTTATCTTGATTAGTGATGATTTTGAAATTTTTTAAATTGTTGTTAATCATTTAATTTAAATATAAATATCAAATCGATCAAACAATTCATTTAATCCGCTACATCGAGAAACGCTTTTCATGTTTAGTTTTTATTAGAGGTATTAAGAATTTTATAAATAAAAACAAATTATTAGATCGACACAATAGGTAGGTACAAAACACAAACCTATCATTTTAACCTTTTCATCCGAGTTCTAGCCACTTAATTTCATGGATAGGTTACTCACATGCAAAGTAATAGTTAAGGCGGAGATTTGAGATACAATGAAATGCAATTAGAGAAGAACTATGATAAGTTGATTCGATCTAAGTCAAGGTGGAAATTTATGAGATCTACATGCATTGAATTGGTGGGGAAGTAACCAAACTTTCCCACCACTCAATCAGCAGAGATTAAAGGTTAGTTTATATTTAACATATTCTAGTTTGAATTACGTAACTATTCATACTTTACATTTTAAAACATAAGGAAAAATATATTATGACAAACAGGTATTAATCAAAGGTAACACAAATGATAAAAAATTGCATCAATCTTTTCTTTTAACAAAATTTGTAACGTTTCAAAAAAAAAAAAAAGGCTTTAAGTATTAACAAATTGCAAAAACAATATATAAAAGGCATTTTCAACTAAGATTTCTAATAGCAAGACCATTATAAAAAAAACCAATATAGCAAACAATCTACCTCCCAAGATCAACTTCAAAATGTTTTTCTTTTTTCTCTTGATAAATGGAGAGAATTTTAGTCTTCTTAGGTCATTTATAATGATATTTTCATAGTTATTTCAAACTTTTATTAGCAACAAATTAGCATATGATACTAATTGTTTTATTGCAATACAAAATATATACTGTGATATTTTCTTTATAATGTTTTGAATAAACATTAATAAAAATAAATAATTCAACTTTTAAAACTATTTAAAGTATTATCTTAACTAAGTGTGGTTGTAAACTTATTTTAAGTTATCAATAACAACAATTAGACAAATGTTACTAACGTGTCAAATGATATTAGTTGGCATTACATTTATTTTTTCAATAAAATGACATTTATCAAAATGTTATCAAATTAAAAATGTTATTTAGGTATTATTAACTTAATAATGTAAAAGTCAAATGAATGTTAATAAAAATTATCACATATATCAAGTGTCATTGATAGACAATTGTTTACTTTATTTACATTAAAAGGACTATCAATCAATTCATATAAATATAAATTTATTAGATGACATGTAAATAAATAAAACCATATGCATAATAATAATTATAGTTATAGTCATAATTAATGGTGAAAAAAATAAAAAAAATCAATAGATAATCTAAATATCCATAATTATCTTACAACTTATTCAATTAAAAATAATATATTTCATAAGCTTATAAGATAAATAATTTTTTTTAAAGCATCCACAATCTTTTTACAACTCGTTTAAATGGAAATAAAGATTCTTCATAAACATATATATTGAAGGAAGCTAACCAAAAAAAATCTATTAGTAGTTAATTTAGTCAATCTATCAATTTTTTTGTGTAATGACTTGTTATCTTTTTTAAATTATCTCATTCCTCTTTTAAGTTATACGGTTCTTCCATTATGTTAATATTTGCTTTCTCAAATGTCTTTAAAGTAGCTCCAAATTTGTCTTGTCAAATTTCCTTATATAGTGATCCCTTTCTAAAGGAGCAAAATTTTCAAAATCTTGAGAATTTTCATCTTTAACTTGCATATTAAAATAAATATCCTTAAGTCTTTCTTATATAAATAATATGAGCACTCTTAATGATTCAATATTCAATTTTACTTTTTTCATTATTTTTTTATTTATTTAAACATCTTGTAGCATGATGGATATATAGAGTACAATCTAATGATTTATATATAAATGCAATGAAAGTAACAAGTGGGAATACAAACCTGACTCTTTGTCCTTCAAATTTTAAAATACTAGTCCTCTTTAGAAATGTGCTACCGCGATCTAAATTTGGTAGGAAATAGTTAAAAGAAAACTATGAAAAGAATTGGTGGTAATTAAAGTGATGAGTAATAATATCATCACGTTGGTTTTTTTATTATTTTATATTCCAGTATAAAAGATATGAGATAAAGAGTTTGTTTTACCGTAAGGATATTAAATGCATGATTTAAAAGTGAAGACTTTGTTCTACCATAAGGATCTTAATACAAGGATGTGCATGTTTCACGTGGAATACTTGGAAATGGATTACATTGCTTGTTTAATCTTACAATTATTTGATAAAGTTCAATATATATCAAACTATTTTTTAACACACGACATGCAAATACTTTATTTTACTAGAATATTAAAACTAAATTTAATAAATTTAAGGATTATTAAATTTAATACAAAAAAATGGAAAATTTTAAACATTTTACAATTTAAATAACTTAAAATATAGTGCATTATAGCTTGACATGTACGTAGTACTCAAAATAATTAGCTTAATTTGTTATATCTTCCCATAATCAATTAAAATTAATAATATGCTATAATACAAAAAATAATTTATTCTTCAGGATATTATTATAAATTATTAATACTTATTAAATATGTATTAGTAATTATGATATATTCAAATATTCTTTACAAATTTTTTGACTTAAAAATAAGATGCTAGAAGAAAAAAAGAATTTATTGAATTACGTGAATTTTATTTTATACCAAATCATTCTAATTATTAGATTAAGATATACAAAATCAAATACATCACATTTTATCATTAGAAGTCAATTTACATATCTATATAAATTGATTCAGTTCTTAACATTATTATAAAAACTTGTAGATACTAATAATTTAAATAATAGCTTGATAATACAGTCTTTTAACTAGATAAAAACTTAAAACATGTTGGTTCTATTTGATAACTTTTTTAAAAACAAAAAATTAATAAGACAAATAAAGAATATAATATTATATGGTTTTAATTTAATATATGTTCCTTTTGACATTGAAATCCTATATGAGAAATGAAGCATATAAAAAAGGTTTAATTGTAGAATGAAATATTGTAAATGAGTTTATAAAATTTTTCTCTATATGTTTTAAAGGTTGAGACAAGATTTAATCACACTATAAGGAATAATGATGGCATTAATCTTATTGTGCCATAAAATGCTTTATTACCATTGATATCATATTGTTCATAAGGAAAAAAGTATAATATATATATATTTTTAATGAACAAATGTTGATATATGCACATATATATACTTATACAATTATAATTTAATTATCCAATTTATTAAGTAAGTTTTATAAAAAAAATGTTTATTTATTTCTTTTATATATATGAACAAAAAAATATTGAATATTTCTAGCATTATTAATAAACTTAAAATGTTTAGTAAAAGAAATTTTAATTTTATTTGAATTTATCTAATTCATTTTCTTATATAATAACTAATACATAACTTTCATATTCTTAATAAAGAGTATCAAGAAGTAATCAGGAAAGAGTATGGCTATTATAATCTAGCACCCTTTTAATTGAAGATAGAAAAAGCCATCATCCAACATTTATTAAATGCTTTTAAGACAAGGTGAATTCTATTTTTCATTTCATCTTTAAACTAAGTGGTATTTACCTTTCATAAATTCATTTTGTAAAAATTTCTCCTTTTTTTATTATGTAACCTTATTTTGTTAGTTTTAAAATCAAATATATCTTTAAAATAATTATTTTACTAATGTTAATTTTTTTTTCATTAAGTTAAAAAATTAAAAAAATTAATAAAAAAAACTTAAAGATTATTGAACATATTAAATGACTACCTCTAAATCTAAATAAAGTTGAGAAAAAGCTTAAAGAATACATCATTGAATATGCTAGATTACATATATATATAGAGAGAGAGAGAGAGAGAGAAAAAGGAAGACACAAAATAATGATGTATTAGGATTAACAAATATTTCACCCTTTTATATGGCTTTTGACTATTGTAAGAGGGAGCTTCTAAAAGTTTATAAGAAGATGATTGGTATTAATGGTACTTTCTTAAAAAACTTATTAAAGGAATCCTCTTATCAATTTTTAGGAGAAATACACATAACTAGATGTTCCTTATAGCTTAAGCTATATATGAGAAATAGATAACTATAATATGAAGATGATTAATCTTTTTGTTGAATGCTAATAGTAATATGCTAAATGGTGATGGTTTGACAATAATTTCTAATAAACACTTTATAAGTCTAATTTTTAATACTTTATATTGCATTTGTTTAATTATATATCTTTACCTCCATTACAAATTAACAAATGGAAGTTCTTTCGTTTAAAGCACACAATGGCTTTGTCAAACATTCTATTGAAAGGTGATGTATAAAATATTTTGACACATCAATAAAATGTGACATAGTTGACAACAATTTATATGAGATATTTAATAGTAAAATTTTGGGAGTAAAGTTGAAGTGCATTTTATCCATACTCAAGAAAATTAGGGTAATGGTGATGACTAAAATAAGAACAAATAAAAATATTTATGACAAATGAAAGGATGACCTTGGGTATGGAATTAGGACAAAACTAAGGATTATAAAGGATGGGAGCTTTGAATGTGAAATAGTTTTCAATAGTGCTAATGGATATGAAATAATTCATAAAGAACTTATTCATACAAAGGATAAGATGCATATGGTATACCTTATTGCCATGTTATTTATACTAAAAGGCATGAAGGAGCAAAATCTTTAACTTATTTACATCTTTAGTTAATTAAGGAAAAATATTTAGAAATATACCCCTTTATGATGAATCATTTGCAAGTTTGCATTTTTAGGAAAAAGGTGGAAATAACCTTATTAATACATCACCGTTGAAAAACATAATGGACAGTCCAAATAAGTAGAGAATCAAAATTGACGAAGAACCTTATCCATATATAAATAAGCTAACCAAAAATGAATCAATGATGACTTAAAAAAGTTATCATTAATTAGGTTATAACAATCAAGACTATTGAGTATCTTAGAAAAACCTTTTTTGATTAATTGTTTGTATATTTATTAATCATGAAACTATATGCAATTTGATTGTAAAGTAGAAAGAGCAAAAGGATGAAATCTCAACTTTTAGTAAAAGTATAAGGTCATAATATAATCAATCTCCAAAAATTACAAAAACAAAAAATCTAAAGATTATTAAGCATTATAAGAGGTATTAATGGATCCATTTTAGCTAAAGAGCCTATGTAGGGTGTATGCACTTAAAATTCTATAATTGCTAATCAATTCTTGAAATAAGTTTTTTGTCTTTTGTTTATAAATTTTGTATATAGTCTTATTTTGTTCTTTTACAAAGCATATAATATCTTCCCCTTAAACTTATCTTTTGTTTTGAATAAAAGTAACTATTTATATATTTACATAAAGGAAAAAAATACTATATATAATGTCTTTTTAGGATAATGAGTATGTGTATATATGGTGTAAATAGTTTATTTGAATGACGTTAATTATAAAATAATGTTATTTATATTTATAAATAAATAAATAATTAAAAATTATATAACTAAAAATTTTTTACTTTATATTCTTAAATTGATAAATAAAATTTAATATTATTAATTTAAATATAAATTGAAATGTAAATTATTATTTTGATTGTAAACTTTTATAATAATGAGTGACTTAATTTTGAATTTTAGAAGTAAAAGAGACTTTGCAGAAACTATTTGGAGAGAGCAGACATGAAGAGAAAATGAGAAAAAGAAAAAACAGTTTTGACAAATATTATCTAAAAGAGAAGGTTGTCTTATATAA
Organism: Bruguiera parviflora; assembly: GCA_019804595.1. NCBI lineage: Eukaryota > Viridiplantae > Streptophyta > Magnoliopsida > Malpighiales > Rhizophoraceae > Bruguiera > Bruguiera parviflora. The sequence goes on from CM034051.1 coordinate 5,521,552, forward strand.
TTTTTTTATTTAGTTTAATATTATTAAATAGTAACAATTTCTAAATCATTAAAGTTTATAATTTAATAATAAATATTTTGTAGTATTTTTATTTTTAAATAAATAATTTTAAAATTATCGAGTCACACATAAACAACCAAAAATTTAGTAATTCAAATCATAAATATATCCCGCTAAATATATATTGAAAAATCGGATTCCGTGTTCCAAAACAGTAAAAAGCAAATATCTTATCCTATTAAATCTATTTTTTAACTCAATATTAATTGCCGCGCACTCCAAACGAACGAACTTTTACTCCGTTCAACAGCGATTGAAATTGACTACCGAACAAGACTTCCGTTCCTTAGGATGATGCCCAACAAGCCACAATCCAATTTGGTTCAATCGACAGTTTCGCCATTTCAGTTTGGTTTAGGTTCTTATTTTGTTCCTTGGGGGGGGGGTTTCAGAAAAATTAGAAAATATGGGTGACTTTCCTTCTTGGTTAAATGTTTAAATCAATTCGGTTTTAGTCCGGGCTAATAAATATTGGGTTCCATTTGCTTTATTTAAAAAAGAAAAAGAAAAATAAAATAAAAAAGGCCGTGTTGTGGTCGTCCCGTGTGTCCTCCGGCAGAGAAAAAAGGGGTCTCAGTATGCTCACACTTCCCTCTCCGAGTGTGTGCTGAGGTGAAAAAATCACACGCACCTTTGTCTGGGGAGGAGCATAGTATATATTATGCCTTGATACTCGGAGATTATTGAAGTTCAGTTGTTATCGGTAAGTCTTTTCAAGAAGGTTAATGCTGGGTTTCTCACCTTGAAGAAGCTCAACGAACGTTTCCCCTCGTTTTGTTTTTCCATTTTTGGTTCATTTTTATTGTTAAACCCGTCTTATTTTGTCTCTATTTTTGTGGGGTTTGAACTTTGTGCGTCCAAGTTATATGGTTTTGGAAGAAGGGAGAAGAGGAAGACCAGAAATCCTTTGTTTGTTTGTTTTTTTCTTTTCTTTTCTCTTTTACCCCTTTTTGGGAGCATGTTTGGATGGATTGTTAGTTGAGTCCCCAGTCTTTCCTTGAAAGTTAAAGCCTTTTTCAAGTGTTTTGCTTTTTTTTTTTTTTTTTTTTTTGGAACTTTTTATCTTTGTCCATTTATCTTTCCTGATTTTGTCTCTGTGCTCTAAATCAGATGTTTGATGAGTGGGTAAGAAAAAGCTTGATACTGTGAGTCGTTTTTGATAGACAAGTCTGGGTGGGAACACTAAAAGAAATCAAGCTTCCGTTGATATGCTTGTTTATGGTTTTAGACTAATTGCAAGTTCTTATTATTATTATTATTTTTTTTTTTGTTTTTTTTCTGAGAACGTTAACATTTTACTTAGATTTTGAAGTTATCAAGTTCTCATTGTTAAACAGAGTGTCTCCAGTTGTATGCATGTGTCTCCATTTTACTGTAACCCATGTATGGACGATTTATTTCCATTCAACTTGATGTTTTTTTGTTCGTACTGTAGCTTGAGATAGGGGATCATCCATCTCTGACAACTTGAAGTTGTTGCACTCACTAGCAAGGTGTTTAAAATGATAATGTACATAGATTACTGCATGGTTAAGTGGCATTTTAAGTTGGCATTTCCCTCGTTTTCTCGAGAGAAATTAGACAATAATAAATCCCAATGCCAAAGGAATTTAATTTAGAGGAATTTTGATGACGTATTCTGACTTGTTTGTTTTGACATAAGCATGATTCAATGATTATGCTGTGGTTCTAACAACGTTTTCTTTTTCTTTTTTTTTTTTTTGTCATGTTTTTCTCCATGAGCAAGAAGTGCTTCTCATATCCCTCATTAATTGGTGCTAGAAATCACAACTTTGTCCTACTTATCCAGGTCATTACTACATCAGCCTTAATGTCTAAGATGGATAAAACGAGACCTCACTGATGGTTTTGCCATTTCTTTTAATTACAGATCTTGTGTTAGATGGGGAAGTCTTCGGACACTATGGGGAAAAAAGGTTCAAGTGATAAAGGTGAAAACATTTCAAATGGATTTGATGAGGATATAGATGATATGGAAATAGATGAATATGATACTGTGGATGCAACTAGAATACGCAATCTGGGGGAAGATTTTCTAAAAAACTTCTGCAGAAAGGCAACAATGGCATTTTATGAACATTATGGTCTCATTAGTCACCAGCTCAATTCATATAATGACTTTATCCATAGTGGCCTTCAAAAGGTCTTTGATTCTTTCGGTGAGATCATAGTTGAGCCTGGATATGACCCATCAAAGAAGGGAGAGAATGAATGGCGATATGCTTCAGTGAAGTTTGGAAAGGTCAGCCTTGAGCAACCAAGCTTCTGGGGTGGTACAGAAAGAGAGGAACACAATATGCTTCCCAGGCATGCCAGGCTTCAGAACATGACATATTCATCAAGGATGAAAGTGAATGTTACTCTTGAGGTAAATATAATTACAATCTATTTTCATGGGCAAAAAGCATAGTTAGCCCCTTAAACTTGTTAAAGATGTCCATGTGAGTCCCCAAGCCATTACCATGCTTAATTTCTTGTAACTTTTCTTCTGTGCTCATTGGGTCCAATTCACAAGCTAATCAATCACATAATAAACAACACATTGATTCTGTTGGTGGACTGAGGGTCTGGGCTATTAAATTAATCTAATGTAAAACACTGACAAGAAAAAACAAAGTCATAGGAAACAAAAAATGTTGACATTTTGGTTCCATTTTTTGCTCCACCTCTTTAATTAAAGGATGGGAATAGTGGAGAATCTGGTTGTGTCATGGTCACATGACTAATTAGGCTATAAATTGGACTCAATGTTGGCAAAAATAGAAGTACAAAAGGATTCAATGCTAGTTTTCAAGATATTTGCTCAGTTGATTTGAACTCTTGAATATCCAAGCAGAATTGTGGTTTTCAGTTTCATTCAATCTTCTAGTACAAAGACTATAATCTTTGTTAGTAGTTTGTTGGTTTGTGGAATGTGACAGTTTACTGCTCTACACATGAAATCTTACCAAGTTGACAACCAAGTCCAACGAAGCAAAAACATTGGTCCATTCATTTTGTTTGTTCTTAATTCTTCTTTGTGATAGCTTCAATATCCTAATATCCTATCCCTTCCCCGCTTCTTTCTTTCAAAGAGTTTTCCAATGTCTGATATTTATCTGCAAATGTGTCAGGTATTCAATCAAAGACTTGTTGAAAGCAATAAATTCAAAACTGGAAAAGATAAAACTCTTAAGAAGGAGGTTCTAGAGGCGGATAGCAGGGACATCTTCATTGGAAGGATTCCTGTTATGGTGAAATCTGACCTTTGCTGGGTGAAAATGGCTGAAAAGGGGGATTGCGATTTTGATCATGGAGGCTATTTTTTGATCAAGGGTGCAGAGAAGGTCAGTTTGAATTTTGTTTTTCAATTTCTTTAATGTAATTTGGTTTGAAAATGAACATTTATGTCTGGTTATGTGTTGCATTTTTTGATTCTTGAATGCAAAACAATCTTACACTTGTCAAAACTTTGAAGCTTGCAATTGAAGTATATGATAGAGTTCCTAAGCAAGCATTTTGGTGGACAATGAGTAGGAAGAAAATTCCCTTATTATTAAGTAATCTAGTATGAGATGTGTATGAAGGAGTGGTGACCCACAAGAAGAAAAAAATAGGAGGTGAGATAGAGGACTTCCCAATTACTGTTGGTATGCAACAGGGGTTTGTTCCAAGTCCTCTATATGTTTTAGTTATGGATGAATTGACATGACATGTTCGAGAAAATGTCATGTGCTTTATGTTATTTGTAGATGGTATTTTTTGATAAATGAGAACAGGATGAGACTAGGCTTGATTAGAATTATAGGGATTCTCATTAAGTTGAAAGGTAAATTCTATTGAAGAACAATGATTAGGCTCATAATGTTGTACGATAGTGAGTGTCAATTGTCAAGAAACATGTCCAAAAAATAATTCTAACAAAAATTAGAATGCTTAGATAGATTTATGGCCACAAATGTTGGTTTGGAGACCTTCAAAATTCTCCAGTGAAGAGGCACGGACAAATTTAGGTGGATGGCAAGAGAAGAGGGAAAGAATGACCTAAGTTGACTTGGGTGCTTTTGGTTAAGTAAGATATAGAACAATTACATCTTACACTAAACTCAATTCATAATAAAGTAGAATGGTGAGAAAAAATTCATGTGGTTAACCCCCTTTGTTGTTGTTGTAATCAAAGCTAGAATTTTCTTTGTTTGAAGTAAGCTTATATTTACTATAATCTAAACCTTCTAGTGTTTGACTCAGTTCACAGCTGTTCTTCTTCTCTTTCAATATTGGATTAAGTGTTTCATTGAGCAAACAATTCATTGACCATCTGTCTTTTTGTATGATTTATCTCTGCTTTTGTATGTTGGATTTATGTTTGTTAATTACAGGTTTTCATTGCTCAAGAGCAAATTTGCATGAAGAGACTTTGGATTTCCAATAATCTAGGTTGGACGATTTCTTACAAATCTGAAGTTAAGAGGAATAGGCTAATTATTAGAGTGGTGGGCCTATCAAAAGTTAATGATGTTAAGGGAGAAAAGAAAGGCCTTAACGTTTATTTCTTATCAACAGAGATCCCTGTCTGGATTTTGTTCTTTGCTCTTAATGTCAAGTCAGACAAGGAAGTTATAGACTTGATTGATTATGATGATGATGATGCCAGCATTGTGAACATACTGTTTGCTTCAATTCATGATGCTGATGAGAAATTTAGGGGCTTCCGAAGAGCTCAGCAGGCTCTCAATGATGTGGAAAAGCTTGTAAAAGGAACCAGATTTCCTCCAGTAGAACCTATAGAAGAATGTATAGCCACATATTTATTTCCTGGTCTCCATAGCACTGCCCAGAAGGCTCGCTTTCTTGGGTATATGGTGAAGTGCCTTTTACAGGCTTATGCTGGCCATAGAAAATGTGAAAACAGAGACTCTTTTAGGAACAAAAGGTTTGAGTTGGCTGGTGAGTTGCTTGAGCGAGAGCTGAAAGTACATATTGGACATGCTCGGAGACGCATGGCCAAGGCCTTGCAGAGAGACCTCTATGGAGATCGCCCTGTGCAACTAATTGAACACTATCTGGATGCTTCCATAATCACCAATGGTCTCTCTAGAGCATTCTCCACTGGAGCGTGGTCACATCCTTTTCAAAAAATGGAAAGGATTTCTGGTGTGGTGGCCAATCTTGGACGTGCAAATCCATTGCAAACAATGGTTGATTTGCGGAAAACACGACAGCAGGTTCAATACACAGGGAAGGTTGGAGATGCCAGATATCCGTAAGTCAAATGCTAGAACTTTAAATTGTTTCGTTTGTTGTGACAGTCTGATATTTAAACTTACATAAACACCATCCTTTAACTCAAGAAATTGGATCCCTTGAGGGTTTATGGTGTTACTGCTGTAATGTAGTTTTCTGCTTCCAGGCATCCTTCTCACTGGGGTCGGGTCTGCTTTCTGTCTACTCCAGATGGTGAAAATTGTGGGCTTGTGAAGAATTTGGCAGCTACAGGCCTGGTCAGTACACAAATAACAGAACCTCTAATAGAAAGGCTACTTGACTGTGGAATGGAGAAGTTGGTGGATGATACTTGCACTAGACTGGGTAGGAAAGATAAAGTACTTATGAATGGGGAATGGGTTGGAACCTGTGAAAATTCACTTTTATTTGTTGCTGAACTGAGACAACTGCGGCGCAGGAAAGAGTTGCCACATCAGGTTACCTTTTTCTCAGTGCTCACATCCTGTTATATGTAGTTTCAGATTCTTAATTCTTGGTATATATCGAGCTGTGGTAGATACCAATAGGTTGATATATGGTGTCAAAGGAAGTATGAAGTAAAGAATGATTAATGTCTTAGGATATGATTTGCAGATCTCTGCATTTGGCTATTCACTTGGGCCAGAAAAACTCGTACTTGAAAATACAATATGTTTTTTTGTTCAGTTTCCTTTTTGCAGCACCTTATGCTAATACTAATTTTTTTGTCCTAATGTTAAGCAATTTGATGGATCTATGGTCATTCTAAGAAGGATTGAATAAGAAAAGAGGATATTAGTAGTAAAGTAGGTATACAGCTGAGTGGAGGTAAATTGAGGAAGTGACATTTGCATTGTACTAGACATGTCCAATGTTGACCTACAAATGCTCTAATTAAGAAGGATGGAAAAATCTGGGTAGATGGCAAGAGAAGAGGGAGAGAACGACCTGGGTTGGCTTGGAAATATTGGCTAGGAAGGATTTATAATAATTAGATCTCAAATTTAGTTCATAATATAACAAAATGACCAGGAATGATTCATGATGAGAAATTATTTCCATTTTAGAGAATGAGTCCATTGGATTGAAATCTTATCCTATTCCAGTATGCTTCTGGTTTAAGAGTGAAATAGTGTGAAGCTTTGCATATGTTAAATGTGGTATCTTGACCCTATAAAAATACTCTTATGTTGCCAAGTATCACATTCAAATGGCTCCTTGGCCAATTTTGTTCTTCTGACATGAGAATATTCGGCTCCCAGATTTATATTGTTGAAGTGTGATATTATCTAGGCTTTTAATGGGAACAAATTAGGGACCTTGAAATTTATTAGTCTTGCTTCCTCGATTGATGGTATATGATGAGGTAAACAGTCCAACTGGTACTTCCTGACTATGTGTGTATGCTTGATTGTCATGCACTTTGCAGTCAGCTCTAACCCTTATTATTATTATTATTATTATTTATTTACTTTCCATTTCCCCTCAATGCATGTTCTTCTTCCAATTTTCAATGCCAAATCCAGGGCTTTGTTTCTTTGAATTTGCTTATTTTGCTTAGTGTTGGCCTTAAGGAGTTGTGTTAGGAAGTCCTTTTATTTGATTAAATTATAGCTGTCATCAACTTTTCTACTTTTGCTGAATATGCTTTAAATTCCCTCAAGCTTTTCATCTTTATAGAAACAGATTAATATTCAGTGGGGACAAACTATGGAAAAAATTTTTTAAGTATCATGACAGTTTTTAGAAGGCACTACTGTAGAAAAGGATTCGGAGTTGATAATAGGTTTTTAGATAAAGAATCTGCTCTTATGCTATTTTACATTTTGGTAGACGCTATCTATCAGGCTTATTTAGCATGCATGGTTGTTGTAGTGCTTTTGACCTTTTCTCTTGTTTAAAAGTTTATTAAGGTCATCAACGTGAGTGCCATGTCTATGAATTTGGAGTTGACTTAAGCAGTCATTGTAATTTTTATTTTATTTTATTTTATTTATTATTATTAATTTTTTCACATGGTCTTATCTACTTCTACTAATGTTGGTCCACTTACAGAAACTGCTCCCTTCCCCTCTGTTTTTCATCTTCTGTCTTGCATCCATTCTCCTCATCCAGAAAAAAGTGTTTGCTTAATATGGCTTGAACTATTAGTGCTTGTGGTTTGCTCACCCTGCCTTATATATACACACTGGGCAGCAACTGTTGCCTTTCAGAAATATTTAGTAATTGCTTTCTCCTATAGGTGGAAATCAAAAGAGATGAACAACAAAGAGAAGTGCGCATATTCTCTGATGCTGGAAGGCTTTTACGTCCTCTTATAGTTGTTGAGAACTTGGTTAAGCTGAAAGATTTTAAAGGGGATAATTATACCTTCCAATCTCTTTTGGATGAAGGAATCATTGAGCTTGTTGGGACTGAAGAGGAAGAGGACTGCAGTACTGCTTGGGGTATCAAGTATCTTTTGGCTGATATTAAGGAGGAGAACCTTGTAAAGTACACTCACTGTGAACTTGACATGTCTCTTTTATTAGGTTTGAGTTGTGGAATTATTCCCTTTGCTAATCACGATCATTCGAGAAGAGTCCTGTACCAGGCTCAAAAACATTCTCAGCAGGCAATTGGTTTTTCCACAACAAATCCCAACATCAGAGTAGATACTCTGTCTCATCTTGTGTATTACCCCCAAAGGCCACTTTTTCGGACGATGATTTCTGATTGCCTTGGAAAACCTGCATACCCACTCAGACATAATGCAGTAATGCCGAAGCCAGAGTTATTCAATGGTCAGAACGCTATTGTGGCAGTCAATGTTCATCTAGGATACAATCAAGAGGATTCCTTGGTAATGAATCGTGCTTCTTTAGAGCGTGGCATGTTTCGATCTGAGCATATTAGAAGTTACAAGGCTGAGGTTGATAATAAGGAACAACTAGATAAGAAGAGGAAGTTTGAGGATGTGGTCAATTTTGGAAAGATGCAGAGTAAAATTGGACGCGTTGACAGCCTTGATGATGATGGCTTTCCTTTTGTCGGTGCCAAACTACAAAGTGGTGATATTGTTATAGGGAGGTGTGCAGAATCAGGGGCTGATCACAGCATAAAACTAAAGCACACTGAAAAGGGCGCAGTCCAGAAAGTTGTTTTGTCTTCTAACGACGAGGGAAAGAATTTTGCTGTTGTGTCCTTAAGACAGGTAGGCTTGCTGAGATATCTTGAAGCTCCATTTTAACATATCTGGGCATTCAGGCTCAAATTTATTTGCATGTGCACACCTGCATATACAACACATATTCACTAGGGAAAATTGTAATGGCAATGTGGCATAGAATCAGACATATGTACAAAGTCCAAAAAATAGCTGCTATTTGCTGCTAAAATGTTTTTTTGACTTGACCGAAAAACAGAAAAACATATTGACTTCTAGTTGTTGAATCACTTGCCACTACCATTATCACTGGAGAAGTTGCCAGTGTTGGCCCCTGGGATTTCTAGTGTTGGTTAGTGCCAGTAGGTCTGTTCAGATTGTACATGTTTCTCGCAGCATTTTGGTTTGTTGTGAAGGAGTGAAACAGTAACTGTTTGCTTGTTCATCCTTTATGAGCTTTCCACACAGCAGGCAATATTCTCACATTGCCTTCGATACTGGAAATTTCTTAATCATTCTTCTTGTGCATGATCTCTCTACCTCTTGCCTGTTTTGCCAGTTGCTACCCTCCGGGTGGTTTTTTCACAAACCTGGCCTCATCAAGTAAATTTTCCCTGTTTATTGAATACTTTCCTGACTTGCTGCAGGTGCGTTGTCCGTGTCTTGGAGATAAATTCTCAAGCATGCATGGGCAAAAGGGTGTCCTTGGCTTTCTAGAGTCGCAAGAGAACTTCCCTTTCACAATTCAAGGAATAGTTCCTGATATTGTCATAAACCCACATGCATTTCCTTCGCGACAGACTCCTGGACAACTCTTAGAGGCTGCCTTAGGAAAGGGGATTGCCTGTGGTGGCAAAATGAGATATGCCACCCCGTTCTCCACTCTCTCTGTTGATGCCATCACAGAACAGCTCCACAGGTGACAATGCCTCTTAATTTATTAATCTGTTTTCTGGTATTGTAAAATTAAACATCACTCTTGGTTTCTTTGAATTTTCATTTTGTTGTGGAGTTGCTTAAAGGATTACTGGAAGTTGGTGTTTTCTCGAGGGTTGTATAGCATGTGCATGGCACCGCAACAATTTCATGGCTGACGGCATGATGACATCCGTGCCATGTTCACTCAACTACTTTAACTACTTGTTCAAACTCTCCAATATTGTTTGCTCCCTTTGTTTTGGGCTTCTTTCCTTTTTCTTTTGTTTCTAATTTGATTTTCTTGTGATTCCCAAAATCTTGCACATTTGATTGAATGTGCACAACAGAGCTGGATTCTCAAGATGGGGAAATGAGAGAGTTTATGATGGTCGGACAGGTGAAATGGTTCAATCACTCATATTTATGGGCCCGACATTCTACCAGCGGCTTGTTCACATGGCGGAAGACAAAGTAAAGTTCCGAAACACTGGGCCAGTCCACCCACTCACTCGGCAGCCTGTTGCAGACCGTAAGCGTTTTGGCGGTATCAAGTTTGGCGAGATGGAGAGGGACTGCCTGATAGCACACGGTGCATCCGCCAATCTGCATGAGCGGCTTTTTACCCTCAGCGACTCTTCTCAGATGCATATATGCCAGAGATGTAAGAACGTGGCAAATGTCATCCAACGGGCGGTGCCCGGCGGCCGCAAAATTAGGGGTCCCTGCTGCCGGTTTTGTGATTCTGTTGATGACATTGTTAGGGTCAGTGTGCCTTACGGAGCCAAGTTGTTGTGCCAGGAGCTTTTCAGCATGGGCATAAGTTTAAAGTTTGAAACCCGGGTTTGTTGAGCCTTCCTTTTGGCTAGGGTCAATATTTTGCCCGCTCGGCCTACAGGAACTGGCCGACTCGTAGGTGCAGAATTGGGGGGAGGGGAGGGGGCATATTCCCAGGACCCATGTACGATTAGTGGTTTGACGTTTCTGGGCTAATCTCAGACAGTAGTTGGTGCGAGGCTCTTTGATCTCTTACACCCAGTTTGTCTAGGCTATAGCGTTAATTCGAGACGGGCTAGCCAAAGGCTTCCTGATCTTGTGGCTAATCCTAGAACGATGGCTCGACGTGGACCAAGAAGAAACCTCACAGAACCAATTGACCGATTGATGACCCGCCTCTGCCAGTCCGTGTTATGATTTCTAAAAAGATGCCATCGGTAATAATAATAATAATAATAATAATAATACGAACATAATAAAAAAAAAGAAAGAAATAAAAAGGCAAGATTGAGAAGGTCGGAGATGTTTGGGAGTTGCGGGCACCGGGTCAAGCGAATTGTTAGTGCTGCACGGGTTGTTGGGGACGGGTCGTGGGGGGGGGAGGACCAAGGCCAAGTTCGTGGCAGCGGGCCTGCGTTCTTCCATGAATCAAGGCCTACAGCAGCGCAAAAAATATTCAATAAAAAAAAATAAAAAAAAAAAGGAAAAGAAGTTTGGATTCTAGTGTTACGACCGCTGGCCAGACACTGCACTGTGCCTTTTCGGGCTCAACTGGTAGCTGTTGATGGATTAGATAAAACCCCGTGGAGACACGGCGAAATGGACGCATCTTAAGACACGAGTCAAACGTGATACGGAACAGGTGGAGGGAAGACTGAGACGACTTTGAGCACGGGATCAGTTAGGAGGGGGGGGTGTGTGTGTCAAGGCAGGCCCAAAAATAGAAACCAAATCTGTCTCGGTCAAGTCCAAAAAGGGCAAAAGCAAAGCATATATCTAAGAATAGAAAAACGCCGGGGGAGGAGAGGGGGGTGTAAAATGCAATCAATCTGGTCAACTCCCAGTCAAAAAGACATTCCAGAGACCGACACGTCACACCTCCCCCCCTTCTCTCTCTCTCTCTCTAAAATATAATAAAATAAAATGAAGTGAGAAAACACAAGAAAAACCCTCCGTCGAGCTCTCTGCCTGAGAATCCCTGAAGAAATTGAAAGAAAACAAGAATTAACGCAGCCCCCCCCCCCACCACCACCACCACCACCACCTTGCAAGAAAGGCACGGCGGACGATCCTCTCTCTTATAGTACTGTTTTTCCTTAGTCTCTATCTACTTTTTTTTTTTTTTTGGTTTGTTAATAATAATAATAATAATAATAGTAAATATAAATAAAAGAATAGAGGTCTAGCCCCGCCACACAAGGCACAAGGGAGTCAACGACTTGTGTTTACTTTCAACTTCAAATTTCAAATTTGGTTCAAGAAAAAAAATTAAAATTAAAATTAAGAAGAAGGAAAAAAAAAAAAAGGGAAGGGGGCATGGACTTGAAAAAGAATGGAGGGTCGTCTGACCGGCACTGTGATTGTCTTTCCTTCTCCAACCTCCTCAAAACAGTTATGACTTCCGATGCTGGCTTTCAGGTTTGTCCTCCTTCATTTTGTTTCTTTCGCCTTCTTTTATTTCTGTTACTTTTTTAATTTCGTTTGTTTTTGTTGTGGAATTTAAATGGGGTGTTATGGGGAATGGGGAAGAGGGGGGGGGAGGACCCTTCTTTTTAATGGCTTCGTTTCTTTTCTTTGTTTTTTTGGGTTATGGAAATGGATTGAATAGCAATTGAATTATGGTAAGTGGGTGATTTTTTTTTAAAAAAATTTAATTTTGATCATCTTTCTCCCAAGCTATCGAATCTTAGGCCAACAGCATTGCCTGTGCTGCAGCATTTGTCATCCCCAAGACCTAAGCAAGCATTGGCAATTGAGAATGAGATGCCTGCCATAGTGATAAACCAACAAAACTTAGACCGTCTGGAAACGCTTCCTACTGATGGGTATGGTTGGAGGAAATATGGGCGGAAGCAGGTGAAGAATTCTAATAATTCAAGAAGCTACTACAGGTGCACCTTTTGTGGTTGCCCTGCAAAGAAAAGGGTTCTACAATGTGATCGCTCTCATCGTCTTATTGATGTTGTCTACTTGGGTCACCATAATCATGATCCCCTTCAAGAGAAATGCTGCGGCTCAAGAGGGCTTGTGTCAACTGCTAAGCTGGCCGTAGGTGGACTCGCAGATTCTTCGGTTGACAAATCTGATGGTTTAGATTTGTCAATCTGTTCTGAAGATGCTGGGCAATTACCATTGTGCATGCATGAATCAGAGCAACCAGGTTTAAGTGGTTCTAATAGCAGTTTTAGAGAGCCAGAGACAAGAGAGTTGTAAGAAATTTTTATCCTTTTAAAGACTTTTGGTGTGTTTAGCTCTCTGTTTATTTTATCATCCTGATCTAGATTTGTACTATTTCGCAGCTTTAGTGCAAGTGGGAAAAGAACCCAGCAAAATAGTACCTGTGGACTCACAGGCATTGAGGTTCAGGAGAAGCTTTGTGCTGAAACAATGCCGAGAAAAAGGCATGTTTTTTGAGGAATTAGGTTCTTTCAAAAGTCTCTCTTGACTTTAGTTGCTATGTTATGTTAATTCAACAGAATGGTCAATGAGCAGGATAAAAGAAAGTGGTGTATGTGCAAATCCAGTCTTAAAAGACACAGAGGAGCCTACAACTGTTATACATGCTGTTGGTGGTGAGGGGAACTCAAGTGATGGATATAGATGGCGTAAGTATGGTGAGAAAATGTTGAAGGGAAATTCTTACATAAGGTAGACATTTGAGGATATTAAGAATTTATATTTTGTATCAGATTCCTTCTAGTGCTGTATTCTGCTATTTTCTGTTAAGTAATTTGCTGAGACTGTTTTTACTGGTTTAGCTCACTAGAAATGTTTAGTAGTCATAACGCCACTTTGTACTACATTGCATGTGCAATTTTTTCAAGGCATATGTGTAGGTTCTGTATGTGGTGCAGTAGCTAGATACTAAGTTTTCATTTACAGTTGAGTCTGAATCCATCCTTTCTTTAAATCTGTTCTGCTACTATTCTTCTTCTTCTTCTTCTTCTTCTTCTTCTCCTGCTCTTCCTTTTATTTAATTACTTTTTCCCCTCATAGTTAAGTGTTCTTGGTTATGAAATTTTCTGTCATACTCAAGTCCAAATCAAATACATTCTTAAAATTTGTTCTGCTTAATCTTTTCATGTAGTTATTGCTATGATTATTATCATTATTTCTTAAACACTCTACTTCGTTTAAAATTCTTATCCTTCTTGCCTGTCATCTATCATTTTGTGGAATAGTTGAAGGTACTACAGATTTGTTCTCACTTTTATTTACACCTTGGTCATATTGTAGGAGCTATTACAGATGCACATCTGTGGGATGCTCTGCTCGCAAACAAATTGAGAGGAGTGCAGATGATTCAGCAGCGACCACTGTGAAATATGTTGGGGAACATGACCATGATGTACAACTACCTAAGAAATGGCGGGGTCCAAAAGTTTATCCACATGTTGTTTCCTCTGTCACTGCCACACACAAGGCTGAGAGCGAGAAGACTGGAAGTTTATCTGATCAAAAGTCAACCCAGTGGTCAACGGGAATAGAAGAAATTATGGACGAGTGGGTGTTGGAACTTGGAGGGGAGAAGGCACTGGAGTCAGCTCGAACACTTCTCAGTATAGGATTCGAGGTCAGGCCTGGTTGAGAAGAAATTCCGAAGAGTATGTCATTCAAGAGTTGAGATCAAAGAGCCTTGAAAAATCGGGTTTTAACTAAAATTTTGGTTATTTCATACTGTTGATATCAGATTATCTGTCTATAGAGTGGAGTTGCTTCTGCAAATTTGTCTATCCTACAAGAAACATGAAGCAGTTGGCTGCATTAACTCATCGAACAAATTATTTGCTAGCAGTGGCATAGCAGGCTATCATGAATCCCCGAGTTGGAAGTTTTTCTGTAGGCTCTTTTCTGGATTCGGCCAGCTCATAGAGTAGATTGAACACATTCATGTAAATGTTCATTTTCAACTCCCATTTGGGGCAACGATGAGGTAGACCCTGCTATGGGACAAAACTTAAAGTATTCCCCTTCTAAATTTTCTCGTAAATTCAAGTCCACTTTGTCATGGCGTTCGAAATCTGAAACCATATCGCTGAGGCTAGCTCAGATAATTCTCCATCAAGGCCAGTTGAATTTTGCAGTTTACCGACACCAGCTTTGTTAGACAAGTCAAGCTCCTGCACTCACTCGATGCAGGCTATATTGTCCGTGAACTGACTTGCAAATAAACGCTCTTCATCCCATAAAATTACAAGTCGCACAAGAAAACGGGAATTCTTCGTCCTGGAAATTTTTATGGTATTACCCTATTAAAAATGAATGTGACCCCATCCACTTTTGGTCTGACAACAGCGAATGCAAATCATTTATGCAATCATAATAACCAGACTGACATAGACAGCAATTGATTGCATTTGGCAGAACGGTGGACTTTACCAAGGCCCAGCTCATTCTGTTTGCCTCTCACTCCACAACACCAGCGACAACTTGAGTTATGAAAGGTAACATTCCTTGTGTTTCCTTCAAACGGATGTGGATTTATCTCAGATGTAAGGTTCTCTCGAAGCTATGGGCAGCTCCAGCTCAAGGCCTAATTCACCAATTGGGCTGAAATGGGAGTCCACCATGTCTTTACTTACTTCTCCTAAGCTTGGGGGATCCCACTGCATAATTTTCATCAGAATTACTACTTAAGCTTGGATGAGATTATGGACTAAAGTAGACTTGATTACCTTTGGAGCAAAATCCTTATCCAGTAGCCTAGCCCGAACACCCTATAGGTGAGGATCATTTAGAGTAACATAAGATTGGTTTCTCCGGATATTCCTTATATGAGGCTTGAAAGAAAATATGGAAACCAACCTCACAGAAGTCATTAGATACCCTTTTGGAGATCATGGTGTGGGATATTCGGTACTCACGAGCAAGGCATTGATCGAGAGATTGAAATCTGCCTTCCCGTATCTAAATTCCACCAACAGAATGTAGTCAGGATGACAATGATTGCAATATATTATAAACTAGCAAATCCAAGGGATAATTGGCTTACAGATTGTAAGGTCACTTTTAAGCTCAGTGGAGAGGCCTCTTTTATTTTACTGAGGGCTACTTTACACCAATCATCATAAGAGCTAGCTGCCTCATTTTCCTGGGAAACCAATGTTTGAAAGTAAGTTCAAGTAAATAGCCTGCAAGGAAACAGACACAGAAATGATGCCATTGCACCAAATATTTAAGCTTACCAGTGCATCAACTATTTCCTCTACTGTATCATGGCTGAAACATTTATCAATTGTCTTGATCCTGGAAGGGACAAACAAAAATAGTTTGGACATGTGTTATATTTGTGGCATATTAATGTCTGCAATACCATCTTGCAGAAATGGTAAGATAAAACTAGGCAGATTGATAAAAATGGCATGAGACACATTTTGGCTGTGCTGGTTTTTGGGCATGGGTGACTTCACATGGAAGAGAGGGAGAAATGACAGATGATGGATAAGTAAAATTCACAAAAATAAAAAAGCCTAGTACATATAACAAGAACCACTATTACAAGTGTGTAGGACAGAATAGGATTATTAGTATTATGTAAGAAATGGATGTTCAGCATTACTTGTGAAGGACACTGCTCTTATCTGGATACACAAGATCACCATACTGCGCAAGAGAATTCTCCACAACAGAAGGATCATCTGTGGTCAATTTAACAAGGCGTTCTTCAATCCAAGGAAGTCTCTGCCAGGGAAGTTTATTATCAAAAGTGACAAATGAAGAATGATAAAGGACAAAAACATATTAGTGCAGTGGGAACACACAGCATTCAGTGAATAGTGGGTTGCAAGGCCACAAGCTATCATTTCTACGCCATTAAGCTTATCCCCTGTTAGAGACAAATATTCCCCTGTGGGAATTGAAAAAAAAAAAAAAACCAACATCTGGCAGGTCAGTTCACTACTTCACATGAGAAGCATCCCTGTGGAAGACCGTAGATACAACAGAATAGTAAAACGCAAATTCCAAACAGTAGTAAATAAAGGTTACCTAGGTAACCAGGAAGGCGAGAAAGATAAAAGGTTGCCCCCGCATCAGGATGGAAACCCATTTGCACTTCTGTATTAGCAAAAACCTGCAAATTTCATTCATGCGTGCTGGTAAATTGAGTAGGTGCTCTCTATCAGTAAAATGTGCCAAAAGCATCATAGTTTGTCTGATTTATTTTCAAAAATAGGAATACTGCTCAAATTCAGAAGGTTTCTGATTCTGAATAATTATAATTAGGGTAGCTCAACTAGGAATACAGATGTGAAATGCAGACATTACTTGAGAGACCTTAAATGCTATCAGTTAGGCACTACAAACATTGACAGAAGTTAGAACTGGCTCATTTCTCTCCACAACATTTATGGGCCTTGCCTAGCAATCCATGGGAAAAACTGAGTTTTCAGAAAACGTGAACATTTTCCCTTCAGGTTATCACACATAAAATTCAGCCCTCACACATTTCATCCCACAAGTCTAGACCCTAGAAGGAAGCTTCATCAGATGTACATGACCTCTATTGAAGCACATGATAAAAACATAGGGAAAAAGGAAAGCTTATCCTGTCAATAAAGATCCCAACATTGCAAAGGCAGTACGGTCGTAAATTTGAGTAAATCTAGTGATTGTACCACAAGGCAGAAAGTTATGTCATAAAACTTTACGACTTTGGGAAAAAAGACATGGAAGACACTATTGGTAAGTAATAAATGTCTAGGGAGGCTAACATTATCCCTCATCAACTGTAATTATGATATCTTGAAGAAAATTAGCAATAGAACATAAATAAAATTCAGATAGAAGTTGATTGCAACTAGTAGGTTCCAGCACCAGCAACGTACAGTTCTATCAGTTACCACACGGAACATTCCAGGGATCACAATTCCAGCTCCACATCCAATGGTAATTCCATCCAACATAGCCACCTGTAAGAATCAATGATACAATAACCACTGCTTCCATTTTTTAAGTGATAAGCTTTTTAACCCACACAACACAAAGTAATAGAATCTTATAGCACACCGCAGACTCCTATTATATGTGACAAGTGAGCAGCCATACAGAGCTCATAAAAGCATGACCAACAAATTGTGATGGTATCCCACATAGAAGAGCTGGGGCTCAAAATGATAAAACATCTCATTAAAGAAAAGTTGTATTCTCACATGTGGCTTCAAATATGTTCCTTGTAGGTAGACAAACTTATAAAATGTCTCAAAAAATGTTTTGCATTCTTCAAATCTCCCTGCAATTAATCACAACAGTTGAGGAGGATATCAGAGACAGTATTATTAACTGTCATTTTGTAGACTATGTGAAGAGGTTGCATCCAAACCAAATGCACTCCTAATAAATTCACACTTGAGAATGATATGGAGGTTGTCAATAAAGAGTGGTTACAATTCATGCCTACTACTACCCAAGCAATCTAAAAGAATGAAGCAGACAAAATGAAAAAGTTTTGTGCATCATCTAAAGGCCTAATCATGGCAACCAGTAGCAAACCACAAGTCCATTTCTCAATCAACCCTTAAAAATCTTATATCATTACCATAGTTGGAGTAATAGTAAGAGGTTTACGTCAGCATTTTTTTTTTTTTTTGCCACATCCATTGTTACAAGCATGCTGATCTTACAAAGATTTTTGAACCTTCTGCTGCCAAAAACCAAAACAAAATATACCCAATAGAGGAACCAAAATAACAACCTTTCTTTCTTTATCCTCCAAGAAATTCAATAGAAAGTTAAGAGGGACACAGTAACTAAATAATTCTTGACTTGCTAGCTTGAACTGGAAAGTCTGAGATAATTTCTAACAAATAGAAGAAAAAACTGCAATAAATGAAACATTATATACCTTGATTAAGCAACTCGCAGAGGGAAACTACATCTGCACCTGAACAGAAAGCCCTGCCGCTGCCCTTCAGAAATTTTAAGAAAGCAAATTAGAAAAGAAACCACATCACATCCAATTGAATTCCAAATAGTATGGCTTGATCCTGTTAGAGAAGAAACCTCCGCAGACAGGCTAAATGCAACTGACAGGAAAATTTTCTATGGTTCCCTTTCAATAAAGGTTCCTTTTACTTAAACTCCACAAAGACTGAACAACAAGCTCATTGGACAAGGCTTTTTTCGCATGCTCATTTTCATTTCTTTGTAAGTGAAAGAAAAAGGAACATATAAAGAAAAGCGCCATACTTGCAACATGTATCAACTGAATACAAAGCTGTACGACAGAGCAATGCTATACCTTCATGAAGACAAAACCAATATCAGGGTTTTCTTCCCATGATTCGTACAGTCTCTTCAGCTTAGCGACCTAACACAAGCGAACAAGAGTTGTTTGCAACTTCAAGGACTAAAACAACAGTTGCAAAGATTATAAGAAAATTCGGAAAAAGAATAATAATAATAATAATAAGTGGAAGAAGGAAAAAGCAGTAAACCATAGGAGCAGTGAGAGCATTGAGAGAAGAGGGTCTGTCGAGAATGGCTGCTCTCGATTTTGCTCCTCCTTCAACAAACACCTGAAAATCACATCTCACAAAAAGAAGCTCCTTTTGATAGCAAATGGTCCGGGCAATGCA
The DNA here is from genome assembly GCA_019804595.1 of Bruguiera parviflora. Lineage (NCBI taxonomy): Eukaryota > Viridiplantae > Streptophyta > Magnoliopsida > Malpighiales > Rhizophoraceae > Bruguiera > Bruguiera parviflora. The sequence goes on from CM034051.1 coordinate 5,540,488, forward strand.
TACCCAGAAGAAATTTTTGAACAAAAAAGACCGAGAGAGAGAGAGAGAGATAGGGGACCTGGTTTTGGACATCATCGTTTGGGGCATAGTTTGGTAGTGCAGAGAGGCCTCTCTGGTGCGTGGACGAAAACCCAAATCTCGTGTTGAGTGATTTCTTCACTTTGATCAGTTCTTTAAACCTCTGCATCGTCCCCTTTTATACTGGAGACGATGGTTTATGAGAAATGAAACGGACAGGAAGGGGCGCTGGCGGCTTTGCTTGCTTGCTTTGTGCCCCTGCGTCGCTACAATTCCCACAAGCAGGCGGTGTACGCAAATTTTGAGGAGTGTGGCACTACGGCTATGCGTATGCAATGTGTAGGGCCGTCTTAATTCTACGGATGTTTTTCCGCCGTTGATCATGATGACCCATCGCACTTTTACAAGGTCAGTCAGAGTTTGATTCTTTTCATCACCACTTTCTCTTTTATGGGCACCCCGAAAGTCCTTGTTTCGGGAGTATATGATGACCCTTTTACGCATTTGGGGTCCTGAGGTCGCGGTTTCACAGCTCCCACTTTTAGCTAAATTCCGGAGTTTAAATTGTAATGAGAGCCTGATAACCTTAATTGTAACAGCCTGTTGTCTGGATTTTGAATGTTGATTCGTTGAGAAGGTTAAGAACGTCCAACGGGAGCATTCAAATGATAAAATTTAGCATTTTTATTATTTTCGTGGCTCTCATAATTTATGAACCCCCCCCCCCAAAAAGGCTTTTATGATTTCGTATCTCAACAAATCCAAAGTGGCATTTTGAGGCAAATATGTGACTCAGCTTGAACACGACCGACCTTCCTGCTCTAGCCCTTCAACTTGGACGGCATATGGGGAGTCCCAGTCAGCATCGAAGATCGATTGAAGTTGTGAAACAATGGCAGGGCTGTATGTCCCAAAGCTGATACCAGCCGTTGTATAGAAATAATCCCACAAAAGATTGCTTGTCCCAATGTGGGCTCGGACATCACTAACTGCATACTTTCCATGGTTGACCCTCGTGTAGCCAGGGTAAATATTTCCCGTGCTTGTCCCTTTGCTCGTGGCAGGTCCTGTCAGGTTGTAACCTGGAATCACATAGTATCTGATTTCGACTTTGCCTGAACAGTTGTTATACTTGGAAGAGGAGCAGAGGACATTGGAATAGAGTAGAGACTTCAGATACTGATCAGTGTTGTTGATAAAATGTGCCCAGTATGCTACTAGTATCTTCACTGTTGCACGCTTGGAGAAGACAACCTATACAAGTCCTCAAAGTCAATAAATTTTGCATTGCATCTATGCATGATAATATCGCAGCATGTGTGAATATTGGCGCCCTATGTTTTAACCTGTGCACATCAGGAAGTAAGAGATTGGCCTCTAAGGATGCATGCCATATAATTTTCAGATTGAAAAATAATGCCTCAGGAACATTTTCAGTTGGAAGTCACCCAGAACTAGCAAGAGGCAAGTAAAATCATATTGGGGGAAATTGTAAGATTGAGGCATTAGGAACTTGTTACCTCTGATATTGCAGAGGAAAGGGATGACCAGTATACCTTCTGCTTTGTATACTGGGACTGGCCAAGCCAGTCCATGGTACTTATTCTAACTGTTGCTCCACTTCCCACCGATCTAATTGTATCAATCCAGGCCTGTTCATCTGTCTGGTATTTGCCAAATGATAGCTGCAAAACAAATATAGTGTTAAAACACTGAAGTTTGTAGAGCAAATGCAATTTTAGCATATCAGTATTTTAGCAACAGACCAGCCATTTTACTTCTATAAGGTCAGGGAAATAATTTCTTCCCAACAATTTTTGCTTATGATCCTTTTAAATACCACCAGCAACTTGATTTGCATATGACCTTTCAGATATCATACAGCAAATCCACAGCATATGATCAAACCAAAAACTGGACAATTACCTCAGGGGGAGCAAAAGAAAGATAGCTCTGTTGAGGCTCCAAACTAGAGTGGTTGTAGCCAGGAGTTTCAATAGGAAGTTTAAAAATATATGGATCAGATATTATGGGGTAGCCTTCAACATGGGGAACCTCCAGAGATCGAGGAAGAGGTGACCTGTGAAGACAAATTCAATATTGGTCAAGGATAAATAAATATGTCACAGGCCATCTCTTTCATTCTTCTTTTCATTCCCACCTGGACAACATAGAAAATTTATTTAGGGAAAAAAATGGATCTTGCTTACAAGTTCTTAAGAGCAACCTAACTGATCAACACTTTGTCTGCCAGCCATGGAATTGCAGTCCATGAATGAATCAACCACAAAAATATGAATCATTTGGTACTGTTCTGTTAAGTTGTCCAGTGAACACCATCATAATATGTTCATTCGGTGAATCAGGGGAATTCGGTATATGTTTCTGATTAGTTACTACAATCTTGAGATACCCTGCAGATAAGTATCTACCCTATCATCGAACAGGAATTATGATCTTACATGAACTGTCATCTTTACTGGATCAAATTTCAATAAAATTCCCAGGAATCAATTAAAATTTTCGTGTTTGTTTTTCTGTTCAACCTACATCATCTATGCTGACCAACTGAAAGGCCGGCTGCATTCAACTCTGGTATTTACAACTATTAAAGAAATAAATAAGTATGTTGTTCTTCAAAAGCAAATAATGCAATCCCCCTAGTCAAAATCATTTTTTTAATGGTGCGTAAATAAAAATTGGTTGGCAGACTCACAAAAAGCAGGCATCCCATCTAGAAACATTGATTACAAAATTCAAATCACACTCAACCTTTTCATGTAAAATAAGCAAATTATACTCACATACAAAGCCCTCTGAAATATACCTGCATCTCTCTTTGTAGTTGATGAAATGCGACCAGCATGGAACTGTTCTATTTATCTGCCACTGCTGATCCATAACGATTCTTATTTGAGTTGAGGAATTAATAGCACCAAGTTTCCATAGGTTTTCAAAGTATGTCTCAACTCCTTTTGCTATTTTCGGACAACCCACAAGATAAACTCCAAGTTCCTTAACCTGTAACCATTGGAAATCAATACTCCATGCTTTTTTGTTTGTGCATTGGATGTAAAATATACAATCTTTAAGAATTTGAGGGAGCGGTTATTTGACGCCAACCTCTCACACCCCCACCCCCAACCGCCCAAAATAAAAAGAGCTTCACTCTTGTTGCATGCTAAGATGCAGAGAAGGATAAAAGATAGAGTTTAAGAACAAATTATGGAAGCCAAAAGAGTTGAAGCAGTTAAACTAAATAAATAGGAAGGATACCTGCGTGAGAGATTTCCAATCATTGTTTGCAGATCCAATATATACATCCCTTCCATCCACAATCCACACTTTGGCATGGACTATACCTGATCCCCACCATTTGCTCAGCAACAAAGTGACACTATTCACATTTGGCCTTCCTGAAGCAAGCTCAGACGGTTCCCCAGTATAGTCAGGATATACGCCTGAGTGCTGTAGCAATCTGAAAGAAATTGCGTTTCACAAAGGGGGAAAATGAAAATGAATGGTCCTTATAGAACTTCAGTAAATGAAGCAACAAAATGCAAGTGCAAACCAGGAATCAATAAGTTAAACAAAAGAGTAACAAAGATGCCGTCTTTTTATTGAATATGAGCAAAATATTCTCGGCAAACAGCTGTTTTCTCAGAAACCAGATAAAAGAGAGAGACTAGTTGGAACTTAGAATTCGATTGAGAAACTGAAAGTTGAACCGCAAATAAATTTATAAACACACCAATCCCTATCAATTCGCCTACCACCAACGTTCTTTCCAAGGGCGAAGAAACGTACAATGTATAGAAGCAACATACCTGACACTGACATTGCGGTCACCAGCATCGTCGATGGCTTCATAAACAGCGGAACCTTCACAGGCACCAAATCCCTGCATGTCCTCTTTGGAGTATCCATAATCCCCAGAGCGAGGATCGTCTGGATGGGCCTTCAGCTGCCAGTACTGAGCTATTATGTCCAACCTCTTGCTAGAGTTCCAGGCCAGCCAACGAAACACATCCCCTGTAACACATTAAAAAAATAAAAACACCCAAGTAGAAATCAATCGTTCGAATCATTGAGATTCTTCTCTTCAGAATTTAGTTGTTTTTTTTTTTTTTTCCTTCTTCTTCTTCTCGGGGGCGGGGCAGCAAAGTGGGGAAGTACCGGTTGACAGAACGCCGGGGACGCGAGGGAGGAGGGTCATGTCGGTGGGGATTGACTGGACCAGCCACGCCTTGCATTGTGTTCGTCGCGGCGACGATTCCGCCGCTGCGACTACTAGAGTGGCTGTAACATTCGCCAACAACAGCGACACAGCTACCACCGTATTGACGCTTGGTCGGCACCTGGCGTTCATCCTTCCATTTGAGTTTGCTTCTTCTTTTTTTTTTTTCTTTTTTCAATGTTTTTCTTTCTTCGTTTTCTTCCCTGTTAAACTGGGGGAGTTAAACGTAGAAAGCTATGAACACGAACCAATCGGGCTTCGGATTGGAGAAGCCGTTTTTAAGTGCCGTGGTCGGATACCATCTAAGGCGGGCCTCGATGCCCTTTTCTTTGTAGAAACATGATTTTTTTTTTTTTTCCCATTTTCCAATATTTGGGAGAGAAAATGCAAATCCGCAAAAAGATTTTCGTTTTGAGGTACTTTCTTCGATTATTAAGGCAACACGAACGGCTCTCTGCTTCTGGTGGTTGTCTTTGTTCGACACAATCTGCCTTCGCCCCGCTCCGGCCGAGTTGGAGCTGTAAAAGTAGGAAAAGCTTGAGCATATTTGTTGAAAAATAATTTATATATACAAAATGTTTATTCAGATATATATATGTATATATAATAAATTATTTTCTATTTGTTTAATTGTATTATTTCAAAATATTTTTAAAATTTTAATTATTATAGAACAAATCCAAAATGAGAGATTAACATAAATTATTTATTATACATACATATATATATATATATATATATATATACATTTAATTTTTTTATAAAATAAATTAATTTGATATTTATAATAATAATAAAATTAATTAATAAAATTAATAATAATTTAAAAATAAATGTATTTTTGACTTGTATTCTTTTTTTCATTTACGGCAACAATTGTCAAAAATAATTTTTATTTATCATTTTTTTTGTAAAATAATTATTATGTTTTATTAATTTTATAATTATTTTTTTATTAATTATACATTTTGTTTTATCAAATAAAAAAAGAGAGAAAATATTTTTAAAAAATACTTTATAGAAAACAAATGAATCCTAACAGCCTAGAATAAATTTTAAATTTTTAATATTTAAATTAATTTTTTATATCGAGCATAACAAAAGTTTATTAATTTCATAAATAATCCGAGAAACAAATCCGCCATTGCCCACACCGAGCCCCAGCAGCTTGGGAAATTCTCTCGCTCTCTCAAAAAAAAAAAAACCCTTTCTCTCCTTTCTCATTAACTCGTTCAAATTATTTAATAAATAAGATTTAAAAATAAGATCGGCCACCAATCGATCTTTGTTAGAGTAGTATTAAAATCGTAGCCTCAAATAAAAATAAATAAATAAATAAAATCAGGCGTTTTGAATTTATCGAACAGAGTCGGTTTATTGGTTTGCATTGCATTTATGCTTCAAGTATACTCCAAATATGTCGTCGTTTTTTTCTTCTATCGATCTAAAACAGTCGTTGCGATCAAGGGCCATAAAAATCCACCGAGTAGGAGTGAACGTGGCAAAATCAGGATGGAACACAGTACTCACGGTACCCAAACAATCCATCCGGATGAAACGATGCCCCGGTTCTCTCTACCCGTTGGCCCTTCTTTGACCCGCTCCTCCTCCGCCTCTTTTATCGTATCTTCGGATCTTTCCCTACGCGCCTCCCCCCCCCCCACAAACAAGCGCACAAGCGGACACACAACAACAACAACAACACCACCACTAGCAACAGCAATTATAAACACAACAAACAACGCTCCAGATCTGTACCTTCTCATTCGCTCGTTTCTCTTTCTCCCTCTGAATCTGAGAAGAGAGCCATGGAGCTTCGACCGCCGAGATGCTCGCCTCCGTTGATGGCAGTCTTTCTCGCACTCGTTGGGGTTCTGATCCGTGGCGCCCACTGCTTCTACCTCCCCGGCGTCGCTCCCGAGGATTTCCTCAAGGTCATTTCGTTTCCCAGACTTTTTATCACCGCAACAAGCTTCTCGATCTTAGATTTTCACTTCGGATCTGCTATTTCTTTCAATTTGTGACTCTCTCGCTTTTGCTTTACTCACTCACCGTTTGGGCGCCGAGGAAAAGAAAAAGAAGAAAAAAAAAGAAATGGATGAAAGAAATGGAGAATTCGTGTCTAGGCAGGCAGGCAGGCATTTTGTGTGCCGCTAATTTGTTTGGTGCACGCGAATCTGAGATCTGAGATTTTTTATTCGATTTTCGGACGGTGGAAGCATCGCTCTTCTTCCACAACCGGAACAACTAAATCTTATTGTTGCTTATATCATACTTTTTTGATTTCATGCATGGCCTTGGGATGATAAATTGTTCCTGTCAATCCTGACTGAACATTCATCGATTCGTGTGCCTTCTTCGTCTCTTCATCTCTGCTGGATTTTGAGGCCTGTTTTTATGGGATCCATTGAGCCAATCGACTGACAACACCTCTTATTGGAAGAAAGTATTCTGATTCCGTGTTTTGCTGTTAATATTGTTTATGCTTTGTTGTTATTACGCTGAAGAGTTGAAGATGCATGATAACTCTTTCCATGGTAGTTTTTAGATAATATCCTAGCTTGAGGCTTAATGCAATGCCATGCTTGTTGCTTGATGGATGCTGCATTACTACTTTGATATCTGTTCTCACTTTAGCAATTTAACATAATGTAGTCTTGTAGGTAGCATTGTATAACTAGCCTTTTTGGGGAAGCCTTAGAAATAGGATCCCAGCCTACCTTTTTTCCTTTCCTTTTTTGTTTGATATGTAAGATTCTAGCCCCTCAGTGTTTTCTTACCCTTCTCCCCTTTCCTTTTGGATTTATTTCTCATAGCAATCTCTTTGTAAATTTCATCAATGCATTTCTCCTTGGATCAAATTTGTAGTGTTAAATATATAAATATGGAGCATAGCAAATCCCATATTTTCAGATGTTGCGGCACAATAAGTGAGACCAAGAGAAATTTCTTACTTGTTTTACCTCTCATGTGGATATAGGGCGTCAAGTTGAGGGTGAAAGTTAACAAATTGACATCTATAAAGACGCAGCTTCCTTACTCATATTACTCTCTTCCTTATTGTCGGCCACCAAAAATTGTGGACAGTGCAGAGAATCTTGGAGAAGTGCTTCGTGGTGACCGTATTGAAAATTCTCCCTATGTGGTCAGTATTGATTTGCTGAATGTGCCCCAACTATTTCTCCATGTGTTTGTTTTGATCTTGTCTGCTGCCTTATTGTTGTAGTTTAAAATGCGTGAACCAAAGATGTGCAACATTGCTTGCCGGACTATACTTGATGCCAAAACTGCAAAAGAGTTCAGGGAGAAGATTGATGATGAGTACCGGATCAACATGTATGAAACAATTCATTCGGCACAAATGGTTACATGCTTGTCGTAATAAATCATTTCATCTCATAATTATCCTGCCTTGCATGTGACAGGATCCTCGATAACCTTCCTCTTGTCGTTCCCATGCAAAGGTTGGATCAGGAATCCCCTACCATCTATCAGCTTGGCTATTACATTGGGCTCAAAGGGCAGTACAGTGGGGTATGTAAATCATTGCTTCATGGTCCATTTGATTGATGTGCTGGGTTCTTGCATCTGCTTACTATATCAGTTTATATGCAGAACAAGGAGGAAAGATATTTCATCCACAATCATCTATCATTTACTGTCAAGTTTCATAAAGATTTGCAAACTGACTCTGCAAGAATAGTGGGATTTGAAGTTAAACCATTCAGGTTGGTTACTCTATGAGATGCTTTTTCTTCAAAATGGTTGTTAGTTCCCTTTTCTATGGCATTCAGTGGTCATGTCAATGATTCAGGCTTTTGAAACATGCAGTGTTAAACATGAGTATGAAGGGAAGTGGAATGAAGATAAGACCCGTTTAACAACATGTGATCCACATGCAAAACACACAGTTGTTAATTCCAACACCCCTCAAGAAGTTGGAGAGAAAAATGAAATTATTTTCACATATGATGTTGACTTTCAGGTGAGTTTTGCATGTAATTATTATTGACACAGATTTAAACAGTTTACTTTGAGCATTTTTAGTGGTGTTGCAGTCCCTATGGCTGGGTGGCTTGATTGCTTATTTTAATTGAGGGGGAATCATTTGAGCATTTTACTTTGAGCACCAAGGAAATAGTTTTCATGCCCTTTCCAAAAGAAGGAAAAGGCCCCTAGCATATTGGAATGTTATATTGAGAGAAAAATGATTCACCTCGTTTCTTACTCGTTATTTTCATTATTTTACTAATCCATTTTTCTACCTTTCAGGAGAGTGATGTGAAGTGGGCATCTAGATGGGATGCCTACCTTTTAATGAGCGATGATCAAATCCACTGGTTTTCAATAGTCAACTCATTGATGATTGTTCTTTTCCTCTCGGGCATGGTGGCAATGATAATGCTACGGACACTTTACCGTGATATATCCAAGTACAATGAACTTGAGACCCAGGAAGAAGCCCAAGAAGAGACTGGATGGAAGCTTGTCCATGGTGATGTTTTCAGAGCTCCATCAAATTCGGATTTGCTTTGTGTCTATGTTGGAACAGGTGTTCAATTCTTTGGGATGGTCCTTGTTACCATGATTTTTGCTCTTCTTGGATTTCTATCCCCTTCAAACCGAGGTGGCCTTATGACAGCCATGCTCTTGCTCTGGGTTTTCATGGGCCTTTTTGCTGGTTATGCTTCTACACGGTTGTACAAAATGTTTAAAGGAACAGAATGGAAGAAAACTGCCTTCAGGACTGCAGTCATGTTCCCAGGGATTGTCTCTGCCATTTTCTTTGTGTTAAATGTTCTGATATGGGGCCAGAAATCATCTGGAGCCGTTCCATTTGGAACCATGTTTGCTTTGGTTTTCTTATGGTTTGGAATTTCAGTGCCCCTTGTTTTTGTTGGAGCTTACATTGGGTTCAGGAAGCCAGCACTCGAGGATCCGGTGAAGACTAACAAGATTCCCAGGCAGATCCCTGAGCAGGCTTGGTACATGAACCCAGCCTTTTCCATTCTAATTGGAGGAATACTTCCATTTGGAGCTGTCTTCATTGAGCTCTTTTTCATCCTCACCTCAATCTGGCTGAATCAGTTCTACTACATCTTTGGTTTCCTCTTCCTGGTGTTTACCATACTCATTATCACTTGTGCTGAAATCACTATAGTGCTCTGCTACTTTCAGTTGTGCAGTGAGGACTATCTGTGGTGGTGGAGGTCGTACCTTACCTCAGGCTCTTCTGCCATGTACCTCTTCCTTTACGCCACATTCTACTTCTTCACAAAGCTTGAGATAACCAAGCTGGTCTCCGCGGTGTTGTACTTTGGGTACATGCTTATTGCTTCGTATGCATTCTTTGTGTTAACTGGTACCATTGGGTTCTATGCTTGTTTTTGGTTTACGAGGCTTATCTACTCATCAGTGAAGATTGATTAACCCTGGATGAATGAATTCCTGCATCATAACAGGGTAAGGTTCAAATTGGTTGATAATTATGGTTTCAGATGTAAACTTTTTTACCCACTTGAGTCGAGACAGGGTGATGGACCTAATGTTATATAGTACGGTTACTTTACTTTTATTGATGAAATACCTTTTCTAACATGTAGATTGTTATGAAGCTCACCACAATATCATTTGATTGTTGCTTTGTCTTTTTAAGCTCATTAGTAATGAATCAGAGTGTTCATCTTAATGAATAGTGCACTTTAGATGTTCTTGAAACCTTACATTTGAAGCAGAAAGGAAGATATGACCTAGGAATTTTGTTTCACCGCATCTCTGCATTATCATGCATTCGTCATTGCACTGTTCTTGTATTTTGGGCTTAAATACTGAACTCTAACTGTATGCTCTTCTTGCCAATATAATTTTACAGCTGACGCTGCATTAAGCGAATTCTGGAATTATTATTTTTTTTTTACATAGTTTCCTGTTTCTCATGTTGCTTCAACGATAAAAGTCTCCGTACATTTCTTTGTAGGGGGCAGCAGTAGACTATGAAAATTAGTTCCATTTGGCATGATGCGGCTTTAGCATGCCTGGTTTCGATACTCTTTGTTCCCCGTCTCCCTTACATAGTTTGGCTTTCGGAGTATTGGTCTAATCAAATGATTCGGCCACATGCCCCGCTAGTAAAAAACCTACATAGTTTTTGTTCTTTATTTTTTTTTCGTGGGGCTTCTGTAAGTCATGCCGATGCCTTGAATCTTAAAAGGGAGCTGATGTTGCAAAAACGGATGATTTTCTTAGATTCTAATTCCATCCTCGCTTGCGGAATTTGCATTATGCTACTGCTACAGGCTGTCCGATTGATTTGAAAATCGAAGCTTCTGTGCTATCTTGGGAGCTACATACAATTAACTCCTCGCGTACTTCTAGGAACATTGGGAGCTACATACAATTAACTCCTCACGTACTTCTAGGAACATTATTAATATAGAACAAATGCGCAAAAGATGAAGGTGTGCGACCGATCAGTCTCTCAAGTTTTAATTCTCACTCTCATATAAAGACAACCATCAGAACAGAAAACGAATAATCACTACTTGCTAGGGTGAGTATCCCTCGGATCGGCAGTATTGGAAGCTTCCCGGGCGACACGCTGGGCACTGGATTCAATTTTCTTCTTGGAGTTCGGGACCATGTAACCGATGGCAGCAGTGATGAGGATGCCAGTACCCGCCATGGTGTTTGTGCTGAATGGCAGTTTGCGCCTCCGGTTCCGGGGGGTTGTTGCCTGGTCTCGGGTCTTCCATTTGTTGCTTCGGCTTCCTCGGGGCTCATCCTACCTTCTTCAATCCCTGCCACGCTTCTGTCCATTTTACGGACTACGGACGATGATAAGCAGGCTTGCCACGTCCATGTAAAATGTGGATGTTTGTTCTAGGACACGTAGCAGTTGCATGTCACTGACTGATACAATCAGGACACGTGGAGAAGCAGCAGCGTACAAACTCTGTTGCATCTGCCGTTTTGATTTGATGGGTAGGTTTGGATTCCTACCCAGTCCGATTCAACGGCAACCCAGATTGGGTTTGGGCTTGATATGACTGGGTTACGTTTGTCTGGATTGGGCGGCATCCACGAACCCTTTAACCCCCCCCCTCTCGTTACTCGTAGCGTTATGTACTTCATCGGCTCTGACGTTTGGTTTTGACTGGACCGTAAAATCTCAAAAGACGTCGCCGATTACAGTATTTGTAACATGGGATCATAAATTTAAATTTTTATAAACATGTTAAGTGAAGTTAAATATAAATTTAATTTTATAAAATATTAGAACAATTAATAGTTTTTATTGTTCTAAAATTTGTTTTCTTATATTTTAGTATAGTGATTCATCTTACATCTTATTTTGGAGTATGTGGTCGATAGGATTCTTCTTAATACGATAATAAAATGTCACTCTATTTTTTTAATTTTTTTTAAAAAAGGTAATAATAATAAATAAAATCTTAAAAGACGTATGGGGTGGGTCCATCCAACTTCTTTTAAATTCTCTTTCCTGGTCGTATTCATGGCTTCAAACCCACTTGTTAAGCTCAAGTACCAAAATGCGTTTCAACTACGGTCCAAGATGCACAAGAACACGAGATCAGTAGTAGATAAGAAGAAAACAGGTATTTTGCAGTCCATGTCTCCACGAAATGCAATTCAATCGTAATTAAATCGTTAAATGCGGTCTACTTAACCTACAAATTATGTCCACTTAATTCTCAATAACTTTGAATGATGCCATTAGCCGAGTTTAGGGGACTAGGAGTTACCTTAACCCTTATCCCCTTACCTCAAAACAGGGAAAAGTTACGAATTTAAATCAGTTCACCTTTTTGTTGGTTCCGTTGAAGACTGTAAAGGCAGCAGCATCTCGAGAAAATTTTAACTTTACTTTCCTTTTGGACCGTCGATTCTTTTACAAAACCCACCCCCCCTCTTTTTTTTTTTATTTTTTATTTTTCACGGTTTCCGAACGTTACTTTCAAACTGTAGTTATAGAGAAGCAACTGCGAGTAAAGAGCATGGTGGCCCCACGTATAGCGTCTTTTTACAACGGCTAGTTTGCAAAATCGCCCTATATTTAGGCAGAGCAGCATCGTCTTCTTTGCTCCCATCAGCACACACCCCTCTGGCTATATCTGTGTCTCCCGCCCGACTCCTCCCTTTTCGTTTTTGTCTCCTCTTCTCTGGGCACTCGCTGTCTTGCTTGCTCCTCCTTCCCCATTACAGCGTCCAATGGCGGCTGGCCTTCCAAGAGCTCTAACTAGAAGCTTTCGGTGCCTGATAGTGATTTCTCTGCTTTTGGGGTTCTCGGAAGCAAGGGATTTGCTGGTTGGTGGCAAAACAGATGCCTGGCAGGTCCCGACTTCTCAATCCGATTCTCTCAATCTATGGGCTGGAAGGTCTCGCTTTGTCATTGGCGACTCCCTTGGTAAGCCAAAAAAAGAAAAAAAAAACAAAAAAAAAGAAGTCTTTTACTTCCATATGATAATCACATGACGACAATGTCGCTAATTATTATATGTTCTTTCAGTGTGGAAGTATGACAGCCAGAAGGACTCGGTGTTGCAAGTGACAAAGGAAGCTTATCTGAGCTGCAATACTTCAAACCCAATTGAAGAGCACAAGGATGGGAACACCAACGTGAAGCTTGACCGATCGGGTGCATTCTACTTCATCAGTGGAGCAGAGGGACACTGTGAGAAGGGCCAGCGGCTGCAGGTGGTGGTTCTGTCTGCTAATCACAGATACACTGGTTTTTCAGTTTCCCCTGCGCCTTCTCCCGCACAGTTCGAGGGTCCAGCTTTTGCTCCAACCAGCAGCGCTGCAGGCTTGAAGAGTGGGATGGCACTGGCAATCACACTTGGGGTTTTGCTTTGGAATTTGTTTTGATGCGAATTGGAGATCCTAGATTATTTTTTGGGGTTTTATTTGCTTCTTTGTTATTATTTATTTGATTAGGGTAAAGAGGGCATCATTTATTGCTGTTCAATTTATCTTGGAGGGAACCGGATGATTTCTTATGAAACATAAATTGATTTCATTCTTTTAAGAATGTGCCTTTTCCCCATAATATTCTGCGTCATGATCTTTCATTTAACTTCAAACATGGTTGAACAAAGCAGTTCAATAGCTACAAAACAAATCCTCTGCTCAATGTCACTGCACTGCCTCGTTGCTGTTTGGTGGCAACCCTAAGCTCTGTGCAAGGTTGCTCATTCTCCCCTTCATGGCCTGGATGAGACGAACACGTCTTGTCAATTAAGTTGATGCCCTAAAGAGGAAAATACCCAAGACAAAAAATATTAGCTGCGGACCTTGACGCTCTTTTGATGCGCATCCTTGTATGCCTCAGTAACCAGAAGGGAAATTTTCTGCATAAGAGCAAAATTGTAACTTGTAGGTAAGCTGAACACTAAAAGGTGAAAAAACAGTTTCGTTTGAGCAATGTGTGCAATGCACGTGTCACTCACCTCAGCTCCTAATTCCATTGCAGCCTCAGTTATCTCAATGTTCACAGGTTGCTGGTTACCAGATACAGTTGCCTAAATCAACATGAATATCAACAATAAGATTAACAGGAATTCGATAAGTAAACAAGTATCGACAATGTCCTTTCACTTTTCCTTCTGATATCCTTTTCTTTTGGACAGGAGAAAACCCAGATTTGGAAGTTTTGCAATCAATATGTTCTCACAGGGACCAATAAGTAAACCCATAAGTAAACACCTTTGTGATAGATGCCACTGAGCTCTGGCCTAATTGTGAAAGTTGGCCCTGGGACCAAGCGATCCCAAGTTTAAATCCAACCAGAACCTATGAACATTTTATTTACCTTATGGATTGCTTAAAAAAGCTGTTTAGATAGGCTATGTAGTCAAGTAAGATAACAACCTTTATCAATTCACCTTCACAATAGCCATCAAACTCTGCTCTGCAAAACAAAATAGCGTGACAAGACATGACCCCAACAGAAAAACAAGAGAAAACATTAGACATTTGGAGCCAAGGCACTACACATACTCTGCAAGTTCTTTCTGCAAACGGACAGCCTCAACTTGGACTACCATTTGTGCTTTCTTAACAGTATCTTGGAGATTTTGCATGTTACCCAATAGACCTGCCTAAATCAAAGACGAAGATACATCAACTTAACAGCTGAAAATGGCATCAGCAGCTATGTCTCTAAATAACAATACCATTCTCAACGTCACTGGCTTGTTAACCCACTGCTTTTGAAGCTCTATAAAATCACCCACTGAAGGCAATACAAACTATTCATTCTCAGATCAGCCAATGGGCATGCATTTGGTGGTCAAAAATGTTAAACATTCTCAAAACTTTTTGATGAAGAGGAATCCCTTTTGGGCCAAAACACAGCACGGCCCCACTGTTGTGGCTCCCTCTCAGGTGAAAATTCTTGAAATTGTTGTGAATTTGACAACAACAAATTCAAGAACTTCACAGCATTGGACGTAGACAAGCCATAAATATACTTGAAAGACTATATGCATTGACTGAGGCAGAGAATCATACTCATAAAGGTATACAAGTAGGTTTATCCCATGCAAAATTCAAGTGGACATAGCTTCAAATTGAAAACAAATATCAATAGCACCTTTGATGATGGCTCCTCGCTCTTCTCATTATTGTCCTTTTTCCCTCCAAATAAGCCATTCAAACGGAAGGACCATCTTACTTTCCCCACAATATTTCCAGGCTGTGACATAACCAGAGACCCAACATGACCAGCAAAGGAGTTTACTTTACCTGCATGAGGCACAAGGAGTGTCAATTTTTGCACGAAAGATCACCTAATTGCGAATGCAGACAACAAAGAAGGCGAGCAAACAAGTTGAAAACAGAGAAAGATAATCTGTATTCAAATCAAAACAAAACAATGCAAAACTACACAATTGGTTTGTATTCTGCAATGGCCCATTACAAGTTTGGTTACTTGTGAAAGACCTAGGCAACAGCCTCCTGCATAACCCAGCTGCAAAGCTAATTATGTGACAATACTCTTCTCACAAAGGTTATGACTTACATGCAATCAGAGCTCTTTCCACGATCATTTCCAGGCGTGTAGAGGTTCCTCAATGCTTCTATCTTATTATTCAACCCTTGTTTAATAGCCACTTATTTTTTGTGTACATATAAAGCAAGCACCTTGAAATTTTAAATATAAGCAGCCAATTTTTGATTAGTTGCCCACAATCCCAGCTCTCCACAAAAGGGGTTTTCAAACACAGAAACGCACACCAACATATATAATCATCAAAGGAAAGTGGTCTATGAGTTTGATACAATTCAATTGAAGCACACACCGAAAGACCCACCACCAATAATAGACCCTAATTCCTAAACAACAACAGACCCACCACCAATAAGCAATGCTTATCAACCCCAAAAGAATAAAAAGGCAAACAAAGAATAGAAACAGAGACAAATCCCAAGGAAAACAGATTATTTACATGCCAGAATCACTGCGAAAATAGCAAACCAGAAAACGAAGCGAGAGAGAGAGAGAGAGAGAGCTCACAGAAGGAGAGAGACGAATGGGTACTGGGGTAGAGTAGTGGCTGGTGGCAGTTGTGAAGTTGTGGACTTGAAGCAACACCAGCAGCAGCACCAGTGGTCATACACCCCGCCATTTGCCCCAGAGGAAAGAACACCACAGGATAGATAGATAGATAAATAGATAGATAGATAGATAGATAGAATTCAAAGTTGCAAGGTACCGAAACACACCTCCCGTCTCTCTGTGCTCAACGCTGTAAACTGGTTTACCTTAAAGCCAGTTAATAAATATTAAAAAAATAAAAATTTTAAATTAATTAATTTTTTTATAAATAAATAAAATTAAATTTAAAAAATTATTTTATTATTTATATTTATTTATTATACTGTTTAATAAATATTATTACATTTAATATATATCTATACTAATGATACATTAAATTTCTCATGTACTTTTTATTTGAAACTTTATTTTAAAATTTCAAGAGAAAAATTTTTACCTTTTATAATAATTTTAAATTATTTCATATAAATAAAATATTATTTACATAAAAATTAAAAATTAAAATAATACACTTATACTCATTAGGTATAGAATATATATTAATTTTTAATATTTTTTATAAAATTATATAAAATTATAATATTATAAAATTTTATATATCATATTTTTTAAAAATTTGTTTATATATGAATTTCTTAAGTTTACATATCAAATGACTTTTTTTTAATCAACAATGAAATACTTTAACTTGCTCATATATATCTCTATTTAAGAAAATTGTTTCTATATTTAGCTAATGTAATTCTAAATCAAAAAATAACTATTAAAACTATGATAACTCTTAATAAATCCTTCTTTAACACTTAAAAGAATATTTTATGGTAACCAATGCCAATATTTTGAATGAAACTTTTAATTATAAATATAATTTTATTTCAATCAATATTATTATATAAGTCTTTTTAATTTTATAAACTCATTTGTAACAAGTTTTTTGTAATTTAACAAGATTCTTAACTTGATTGCTATTTGTGAATTTCATTTCTTCCTTTATAACATAATACAACAATTCAAAATTTTCACTTTCCATAAATTATGAAAACATGTGAGAATCATCCTTATGATTAACATTAATCTTTTATATGTATATGATATATGTATCAAAAATTACAAATCTCTTTATTTTTTAGGATATTTAAAATCCTTCATTTTGTAAATTTTCATTATATAATATGTATAACCTAAATTTCATTTTTACTTTTATTGCATTAGGCATTTGATTTTAAATTTGTTGTTTTTTAACATTATCATATGAATTTTTTTCTAAACAATAACCAAATTTTTAAAGTTATAAGTTTTGAGTTAAGTTCTTACTTTTCTCAAATTACACCTTTTAAGGAAACTCACTCCCATTAAACTCATAATGCTTAAGAATTTTGTATTCTTAACTTTAACAATTTTAAGTACATTTGAAGAACAATAAAGTATAAATCCTTTAAAACTTACTGCATAGTTTATAACAATACAAACTCTTTAGTTGTTCTTAAATCTAATTTCTTTAATTAGATATCATAAATTCTCACTTTAGTAGATAATCTTGTACATACAAATATCTTAAACCTAGTTTCCCTCTATTTGACAGCTCAAATTAAGTCTTATAAACAACCTTAGATGAAACTTTATATCAAATATATACTACAATTTTTAAGATTTTACTTTATAAATTTAATAAAAGATTGGAATTAACGATCATACTTTACATTATGTCTATAAATTTTTAATTTCTTCTTTTAGCTATAACATTTTGTTTAATATAATATATTATGTAATAATGGACCTATCTTTAAAGAACCTAACAAATGAACAACTTATTTATCTCATTTTTATGCATTTTTCTTAATATTCTTTATTTTTATCAAATCTTATAATTTTGATTTATTTATCATTCTTTTTTTTTTTTTTACTTTAACCTTATATATTTTAAAATATACAATGTTTCACCTTTATCAAACAATAGGTAAAGATATATAAATATTGTATGATTATCAATAAATAAGATAAAATATTTCTAATTGTTAAAATAAGAAGTGTAAAATAGTTTATAGATGTTTGTGTGCATAGTCTTAAGAATGTATAAACTTATTTTGGTACTTTTAATGTTATTGTTAATTGCTTCTTCTTTATGCAGTCCACACAAATACTAAAATCTATAAAATCAAGATTTGTTAAAATTTTATTATTTATAATCCTCTTTATTCTTTTAAGATAAATATGACCTAATCTTTTATATCTTAATTAAAAAATAACTTATTAATCATATATCTTTTTAACCAATACTCATACAATATAGTATTGCATTTTTAAATGGACTTTAAATCAAATTTGTATTTCCCATCAACCAGTTTACTCTTAGAGTTTGGTTTTATCAATGTTTTGCTCCTCTTTTAGAGTTACCTTTTATTAGTCCACCACCTCAGCTTTCTTTTGGAATTTGTAGTTTAAGAAGCTTAATCTATAAATGTATATCTTTTTCTCATAAGGCAAGTAATTTTTCTCTTCCTTTTTACTAAACCTTCAACTTTAATATTAACTTTGAAGAGGAAAAAAGAAGCCCAAAACAAGGAGAAAACTAAACAAAGTTCAAATAAGCAATATACTCATGGGTTTCACACCATATCAACCAAAAATTTTTGGATAGTGAATTTATAAATTAATAAAGACTAAATTGGGTCAACTAAGCCATTAAGTTTAGTCCTTTTGATGTTTATCATCGCATAAGCCTATCATAGGCTTAATACACACTACATTGCCTCTTAGGCCTTACGTTAACAATCGATAGTAATAAAACTTACTATGTTAGGTATCTTTATAGTTTTTATAAATTGAAGAGACCTTGCTTTTCATACGGTAAGTCTCTCGTAAGCCTCTCATTCATATACCACCCTTACATCTCTCACACTTCATGTCTCCCTTGATTGAATTAAGTATTAAAGTGCTAATGTAGAGTTCTGGCCTAACAAGCCTTAGCCTTTTTTTATTTTACAAGTGTTAAATATCAATCTTGACTTAGCCTAACCTCCCTAATGATAATTCTCATCATTTGGCACCATTTATGACAACAACGCACTATGTGTCTCTCCCATTCTTTATTTAAAAATCCTTGATTTTTTATCCAAAAACTTTTTGATCTACCTAGAATTAGTACTTTAAACAAAAAAAGAAAAATCAAAGAAAAGAGGTGTTTATTAAGTATCAAAGTTTTAAAAAGCACACAAAAAAGGGAAAGGAGATTTCAATTGCGTTACCCATTCTGGCTACATAACCAGCATATTAATAGTACAAATGCATAGATCAATGACTGACAAGTCAACTGGCAGTAGTCTTGAGTAGCAAAATCGTTAAAAATCGACAAGTCCAAAAATCACTTACTCAATTCAAAGGTAATTACACCAAGTTTTAGCCCATTCGGTAAGTGATTATTATGGATGAATAGATAGGCAAATCTTAGATCAACCAAAATGGTTTTTAAGTAATAATGCTACTAAGAGCTAGTGCATAAGAAGGATGGAAACTTTGGTCCAACAACTTTGAAATTATTTTCTGACTAATAAACCACCAAAATGGATAAAGTAGCGAAAGGGGAATCAAATAATGGGTGTTTTGGCAACCACTGTCTATGGTGGATGGTAATGCTCGACTTCACGATCATTAATGTAGTAACTTGTATTTTTTATTACTTTCGTTGTTACCCCGACCACGTATTAGTGCCTAAAAATGAGAGAGAAGTCAATCAGCATCAAACAACCCAAAAAATAATTCCCTAAAGGTTCTACCAAATCGTTACCACCAATTGTTTTACACTAATAATAATGAGGTTCTGTGAGTTCAATACTAACTTACCTTTCATTTTTTAGTGTTTATAGTAACTTAAACCAAATTTCCATGACTAGCAATTTGTTCTTCACTTCTGTAAACCAATACTTTATCTTAAACTATTGGTTAATAATTATGTTTTCTCACACGTTTAAATTTAATATTAATCAAGATACATGTCATATGAAAATGATTAGAGATAATCTCACAAATCAAGCATTAATACTTTACCCCTATCATGCTAAGTTAAATACATTCATTATTAAATAAGTCTTCCGTTGTCTATCCACATAGAATAATGGTTATCTTTCTTATATGCCCTCCTTATTTATAATATTGTCTAAAACATGCATAATGATATTACAAATGACTTGAATAACCACAATAATACATAAATTCATATGTAATATGTTTTAAAGGGAGAGTAATTTGTCAACATCCTTAAGGCATTTATGTTGAAATTGAGACTAAACATTATATTTAATATCTAATTTTTTACTTTATTTGACATCGTGTTTAATGTTGCTAATATTCAACTTAATTTGCTTCTATTTTAGTTTTCTAATTTTATAGGTCACTACATCAACTCCTTATGGTGAGTCTTAAAGTAATAGAGATAACTTGTCGAATAAATGAAACAGGTAGATAGGTTGGCAAGAACCCACATTGAATTCCAATTTAGTACTTCTTAGCCTTCTTTTGTCTTTTGTCTTGTAGGTGTTGGATCTTAATCTTAACTTAGCCCAACCTTTACCGCAATGATTCTCATCATGAGTTATTTTTGTTTATATATTATTTACTCTTTCTTCTCATTTTTAATGTAAAAATTTTAATATATTTACACTTAAAATATTTACATAAAGAAGATACAATAAGGGAATAATATGCCAAAAGCAACATATATAATTTAACATGCTACATGTGACATATCATATTCCTTAATTACCAAGAAAAAAATGTGATAAAATTAAAAGAGAAGAAAAATTAAAATATTATAATATAACTTAACGAAGTAAATTCAAAAATTTTAAAAATTATTAGGTAAACTAAGTTGTA
Organism: Bruguiera parviflora; assembly: GCA_019804595.1. NCBI lineage: Eukaryota > Viridiplantae > Streptophyta > Magnoliopsida > Malpighiales > Rhizophoraceae > Bruguiera > Bruguiera parviflora. The sequence continues at coordinate 5,561,190 of CM034051.1, forward strand.
AAAATATAAGACACATAACTCATATGTTAAGTGTTGATGTAATTAACTTTGTATTACATCGACATTACCTAACCAAATATTCTTAAAGTTTAAAATTAAATGTTTATCATTAGTTTTAACTTCTAATTTATGCATCCATTTTAGTTTTAGTCATAGTTAATTTTACTTGGTTTACCTTTATAGTAAATGGCCACTGGGTGTAAGATGATGGCCAATGCCTTTTTCTTTTTGTTTTTTTTTTTGGGTGGAGTATAGCAAAACAAAATAAACTCGACTATTTGTGAAAACTTGACGATCTATAAATTGCCCTTGGGGAATGATCGGCTTACGTGTGAGCATGATGAAGCACTTCGTGCCAACCTGTCTCGGATAAACTTTTCAGCCTCCAACGACAATAAAAAATTGGAATATTTTTTGCATCGAACGATGAAGAATTACGAACATAATAACTTTAATTGACCATTTTTCGAAAAGAAATCATCTATTACTAATCCCGAGAAGCAAGCGCCAATTTGAAAGCCTTGGGAGTTTGGGTTTGAAGGACTCCAGGCCTCGCCTTGGAAAGGCCACGCCCATGCAATGAGCTTGGAGCAGTAAACGGGAGGTGGAGTGGCCCAATGCCCTTTTGGGCTCAGTTCTGAAATTGGACAAGGGCAATTTTGGTAATACAGGTTCCTTGCAGTTTCCAACTTTGGCAAGTTGTAAACACATTAAGCATTTTAAGGGTTCCTCGGAAACAAACTGCAAACCCATTGTAGAAACAGGAGCCATTTTAGTGCCTGCCTTTTCCTGCACCATCTCTATCTACCATGCCCAAAACCCTCCAAGAGACACTCACATGCAAGAGACCAAAGCATCCCCCACCCACCCAAGCCAATCTCTCTCTCTCTCTCTCTCTCTCTCTCTCTAAGATGACCCAGTTGGACCAAATTATGTGTTGTAGAACGAAGAGAAACCAAACCCTAAAAAAAAAAAGAAAAAAGAAAAAAAAAAAAGAAACAAAGAAGGAAGGAAAGAAAAAAGAAACCAAGAAAGAAGGATACAAATAGACAGATATGTCTTCAATTTTCATCCAACCACGGCTCTCTTTCTGTCTCCAAAAACACGAACCCAAAATCATTAACTTTACTTGCCTGAAATGCCCTTCTGTGAGTCCCATCTCCTTAACTCTTCCTCTCAGCTCCCGTCCCATTGTTCATGGGCCCCTTTTGGCTTCTCGCGTACAGGGAGTTTCAGAGAGAGAAAGAGAGAGACGAGGATATATATATTAAGTGGGGGAGGGGGGGGAAGGTCCTTCCACAACCAGAAAAAGTGCCTACTGTATATCTCTGTCTTGTGGATCTTAAGCACCTTCAGGTTCTGGTATATTAGAATCACAATTTGAATGTAAAAGATGAGAAATTTCCAATTGGGTTCTCATCAATTTTCTCTCTTTTTGGCTTTCCCTCTCTAAAAACCTTGACTCTCTTTTCCGTTTTTGAATCGGAATTGGACCTGGGCGGCCCCTCTTTACTTTGTTTCCGAGTTTTGGTAGGAAAGATGCAACTGGGTATTTAGTGTGAAATAGGGTTATATTAGTTTTCATCAATTGGGTCATAATCTTTCCCCCAAAACCCTTATTTATCTCAATGATGGCGATTTGGGATGCCGTTGATTGTGCTTAATTGGCGAGAATTGCGTTGGAGATAAAATGTCGAAAAGCAACAGGAAAAGGGCCGCGGTGGATTCTCTTAAATCTCAACACTTTGACGAGGAATCTAAGTTTAGAGTCAAACATCAAAGCCTACTACAGGATTACTTGGACTTGCAAAAGGTTAGAGATTTTAAGATTTCAGTCGACTGATTCATCTGTGTGTGTGTGTGTGTGTGATTTTTTCTTTTCGTAGAAGAAAATTTTCAAGGTCATGTGGTATTTTATTTATGTTATTGTATTTGGGTTGAGCAGTTAAATTGGAATTTTCAATTGGAAAACTCTGGTTGATAACATCGAATTTACTAGTTGCTTTATCCTTCAAGGAAAAAAGAACAGAAAAAAGTGGGACTTTGAACAAAATTGTTTCGGTTCCGCCTCAACCCAATTAACTCACATGGTCGTGTTATTGTTAGCCCCTTCAGTTAATTGAAGGTTTTGGATGTCCAGGGTCTTAGATGGCAAAAGATTTGAAAGTCTGTAGTTCCTGTCAATGAGGAACAATTTTATATCAACTTATATGATTACTGTATTAGATTATGGCTTTTTGTGCTTATCGGCTTATGCATTTTCATGTCTAATTCACTAGGAATTTGTTTCAAGGAAGAAAAAGTTGCTGATAGAGAAGCAGAAAAGAGATGTTCTTCTGGCTGAAGTTCGGTGAGTTCGTTGTTCCTTCAAATACAATCTATTTTCTGATAAATAAAAAATAAAAAACAAAGTTACTGAATTGACATTTTTATACCCTGTCTTCAGGTTTTTGAGACAAAGGCATAAACAATTAGTGGAGATACAGTCCTGTGATCTTCAGCCGCAGCAAGATTGTGTTCCAGCTCGAAATTTATCCATCCATGGGGAACGCGTTGAAGATCCTTGGAAAATGGAAGAGAAGCCTAAGAGCTGCTTACTCAAAGGCAAGGGTGTTGGCAAGAAGAAAATTTCATGGCAAGATCAGGGTTGGCTTTGAAGGTTGAGATGTTCAATATTCTGTCAGCTGAGGGAACGTATGAGTTAAAGTATAAAATGATTGATTTTTCAATAAGTGATCAGCAAAGAGTTATCCATCAATTGTTTCTGCATTTTATGTCCATTTTCTTACGACGGAGTAAATTGTAAAAAGAATTTTTCCATAGTTTAGTGAAAAATGCCCCATCTATTGCCGGAACTGCATCCACTGTTGTGGCTTGTTCCCTTTTCACACAACTTCTTCTTTTACAAATGCTCTTTATTAGAGAAGCAAGAGTGAAATCAAGTTTGTTGAAATTACTGGCGGACGTGTGAACCCCATCTTTGTGCATCTCGGCATAGTAAGGTGCCGACATGCATGTGCTGCCCTGACCAAGGAGGAGATTTTTCCATTTAACTTTATTAGAAAAACTCGTTGACAATATTATTGAGACATATGAGAGCCAAAAAAACAAAAGAAATATATATATATATCAATTACCTTTTTTTTTTTTCAAAATTAAATTACTTTAAAATCCTCTTGTGTTTACACGTGCTTCAATAAGTGTTGTTACGTGGTGTTCCAAGTTTGTATTCTCTGCCTGGAAAGTTCATGCATTTTGTGTATAAAAATGTGGCGCAACAAACACCAATAACTCAAGATCGCCAATAAGTCGAGTTTAGTCGTACGATCCACTGAAAGGCCGATTTGTGGTACCAAAAGATGAATATGAGATGAGAAAAGCGAGGTGATCACAAGGCAAAACGAGTTGAGACACCCTATTAACGAATTCAACACGTCAAATGCGGGCAAAACTAAGCAAGCATAATGTTGTCATCTGTTTGCCTGCTGTTCAAGAAAAGAGCAATTTGTTTGCTGTGTTTATTCATTTGTATCTCTCAATTTCATTAACACAAGTTTGTAACAACAAAAGGCCATTTATTTGTAAATTTATCTATTTTGTCCACCATTTAAATATTAAACAGTAACAGCAACCAAAAATTTATACAGTAACGGGACCCTTTACTATTCTTCTATCTGTCGAGAATAGCAATTTATACTTTAAGAGCTAATGTTCAATAACAGTAACAACACGCTCGAGAAACAGTCGATTTGTGTCACTCGGCCACCGAGCCAAGGAAAAAAGGACGATGATCCACGAAAGAGAACAGTTGATGATATCATAATAATTAACAGAGCTTAGCCTCATCTCTACGTTTCAACTGTGAAATCTTATGCTGCAGCAACGGTATTAGTCCCGGGGGGGGGGCTTAGCTTATATTTTCTAGGTGCATTCCCGTAGTTCAGCAATTGGAGATAAAATGAAACTGAATAATCTTCTATTCCTTATTTGCGTTGAGGATTTAAGTAGAATTAAATGCATTAACATCTTTTTTTATTTCTTTTTTTTTTTTTTCTGGCTGATGATTACTCTCCACATCTTACATATATATATATATATATATATATATATATATATTTATAATAAAAAAACTGTGATTCCCTAACCCAAATTCCTTGGTTAGGTTAGAACATTGGTAACGTTACAACTGTAATATCTTATGAGTTAACAAACAAAATCTAGTTGGTACATAATGAAGCACAAAAGAAACAAAGAGAGTTCTCCTCAAATCCACGATCTTCCCTGGCTGTTTGATTAGCACCTTCATGGCTTCGTGAAAAGAATGTAGATAAATGTTCATTTCGTGCGCGCATGTATGCAGGGCATCCTAACTAAAGCCTAGAAGGAGCCGAAGTTTGAATTTGACATCATCCGAGAACTTTGAAATCGCTGACCAACCCGACCGATTTGACTAGTCATCCGGTGCGCGTCTGCGGAGAAGAGTGAACACATTGAGAGACCGTGGTGGCCTCAGTTTAGAAGAACATCGTGTTCCCATTAAATTTCGGATCAAAACTTTGTTGCTATTGTTATAAGAATCTAATTGAGACCCGTAGACTTTCGTTTTCCGTGCTGAAATAGATGGCATTTGACTCATATAACGCGGACCTTTCCCGTATGCTTATTTCGTGGCCAACACGATCGAGGAGAAACACCCCACAAAAACGCATAATTAAAGGGAAAATGCAGTTACCAACGCTCTAATAATTGAGTAATGATACGGGTCGGATCCATCTGTCATGCAGGGACCATTGGATGGATTGATCGAAGCCATTGGCTTTTTTTTCTTTTCTTTTTTTTTTTAGCGTTTAATCTGCAAAGTATTGCCTACTAATAATGGAGGTGAAAAGGAAAAATGAGATAAGTGAAGCCCACTTTGTCCCGAGTAGCTGCATGGAAGAAGAAATGGCTTTCTCCTTTCTTCATGGCTTACCGAAAACGGATTCAAGCTTTTGGTCCAAATGAAAATGGCGGTGTTTCAGAGAAGACAGGGATGTGAAAAGAAAAAGGAAAGATCAGGGGGGTGAAAAGCTGTACATGACAAATGCAGACTGTGGCCCACAGGTAACCACACTCGCTGGCACACAAAACCAATCGTGTTAATAGTTCATCGATCTATAAGTACATCAGACCATCTGAATTTCAAGAAGGTGGGGGAACCCAGATACCTTCTTCCGGCCACAAGGCAGCACAATAACATTCCAGACGGCAGCATACCGTGGCAGCTACTTTGGCGGACTTTCCTCTGGTTTAGGTTCGATGTCAGCAGTTTCAGATTGTGAGGATTGCTCGTCTGCAGATGCATCGACTTTGATGGGCTTCTTGAATTGCACCAAGATCATGGTCATGTTGTCACATCCCTCACCACCAACCGTCGATGGAGCCAAGCATCTATCGAGGACTCTCTCACACACCATAGAAAGCTTGTTTTCCTGCACCATTCCAGCAACTTAGCAACCTTACAACTATACTCGAATGGATGGTCCATCAAGACCCTAAGAAAATAGTACAAATTGCACATACCGTGTTCAGTTGCTCGTGAATAAAATCTACTAGTTGTTGGCTTGACATGCAGTCCCTGGGGAATAACTAACTATGAGCAACCATCCAATTTTCAGCAATAGTTCAATTAAGTGGATAATATGAGATCAACACAAGGCATCCAAAAACCGATACACATATTCCAAATACACCACAAAACACAGCCAAGAGAAGTTCGCAATTGTGCACAAACCATTGACCCTGCATTAGCAGATTTTTTATTTTTTTAACACTACCAATGTGAAGATGCTAAGTCCAAACAAAATGAACCCCAACCCACACCTGACAAATATGAAATCACCCTCAAAACCAATGAGTTGTAATTCGCTTTGTTAGAGTAAATATATACAAGTTCTTGTTGAAGATCTGACATAAAGCAGCGGCCAATATAGCTTGAGCAAGTCACATAATGATGTGAACCCTACATGAATCTCATCACACAGACAAGGATTTGATAGCATGGATTCCATCACCATGTTCAACCAAAGCCATAAGCCTTTCTTCTAAACATGTCTGATCGATGTTAACATTTTTATGAGTAGAATCCCGCTATATTTGTCCCACCATTGAATCCACTCAGGAATGTAAATTAATCAGCCTGAGCAATCAAAATCACCTTCCATATTGGGAAAGAATCATTAAAGGCGAGGAGAAGCATTATATCCATACCATATTCCGTCACATGCAAGCACTAGAAAATCATCATCATCGCAAAGCTCAACCTAGTTGAGAGAAAAGCAAAAGGTAAAGAACAGAAACTTAATGGATGCTCATCAACCGCAAAGAGTTTATAAAGCAGGGGAAAAATGTCTAGAAATCAACCATAGTGTGTTCAGGTTACTAAGCAAGAACAACCAATAAAATAACAATTTATTTAAATTTAAGAGATGGAGAAGGGCATAAGCTTACAGCATTGATATCTGGATTAGCTGTTACGATTTGTTTTTCAGCAGGTAAAAATTTATTCTGTTTAAATTCCATGTCACCTACAGTAGGAGAATATAAAAATGAATAGTAAGAAAAGCATGAATCTCTGTCCCCCTCCCCTGGGGGGCAAGGCAGCCTGTGTCTCCTGTGCATTCATCTGCTCCTTTTTTCAACTATTTTAAGTTTTCCCTTGGTATATTCTTTAGTGAAGTACCAGGGAGTATAGCCACCAACATACAGATGGCATAGAGACATGAATAAGTACAGAAATGTTGGGAGGTGATAAACCTTTCTTCATTATATGGGAAGAATATGGTGTTAGCCCTTGATCTTTGGCATCTAGCTCTTGGCTCTAGGAAATCCTAGATTAAGTCCACAACCCAACTTCCAGAATACAGGATGGAAAAGGATAGTGTAACCACTACACTACCTACTTCCATAATAAAAGCATGGAGAATCCCAGACTGAGGGGTGGAGAATCCCAGTCCATTTGGGGGGCTGGGAGGGATGAACAGAAATAGGTGACAAAAGTCTATGGGAAAACCAATCAAGTGTTGGGAGTTGAAGAAAGTTAGGTAAAATACCTATAGCTCTTGCAAGATTTAAACTGCCATTTACCCTTCCTGCATGTATGAAACCACCAGCTTTCAGAATCCTTTCTTTCTCAGCCTCAAGATCAGGTTTGTGATCCCTGGACAGATTGTAAGCCTGCATCAAAGGTATTACATTAAAACAATAGTGCAACAGTAGGTGAGAAGATCTCTACATGGTACTAATGACAGGACTGACAATATCCACACATTTGTATGTTCCTCCACATATCATACCTTCATAGTTCTAAATACCATAGCAAGTCATGACTTAATACTAGAAATTGGTAGAATTCGAGCACACAGTGACGAGGTAAAGCTGAGGACCACTCAGCAATCCATTCAAAACTGGGTACCTTCCCTTTTGTGTACTATTAACATTTCCTGTTGTTTGAAAGGTACCTGGCCCTTTCGAGATATCACACATCGAGAATCACCAGCATTTGCAACAACCAGTTGGTTGTTTCTTATAATTGCAACACAAGCCGTGCTCCCAGAAGTTGGTCCAGAGAAATCAGAGTGAGGGCCCTGGTCTCAGTAGGCAGACATTTTGTTCACAGAAATATAACTTAAATTAGCAAATGTAAGCTATGACAAAATAAAAATAAGGAATTCAACTAGAGCACAACTATTTTATCAAACACCTCTTCAAAAGCCCAGTCATCAGCTTGTTCACTATTATCACCACCCCTTGGAGACCATATTAACCCCTCTATCATGCCAGTAAACTTGTTTATTTTGTCGCCCAAAACTGCTAGTTCCCGCCATCCTCTTTGTCCACGCATCATCTCATCCATTCTACAAGAGCCACATATCCAAGGATCATGAGCATGCATACACTATTATAATGGTGACACAGCAATTACAAGATATATTAAGTGTACATGAGCTATAGGGCTAACACAACATAATAGAAAAAGAAAAAGAAAAGAAAAAAAACAAATAGTAAAATACACAAGATGTAGATTCACCATACAAAAACAAAAAAGAAACAAAAACAGATTAACAAAAAGAGATGGAAGATAAACTGTAATGAAGAACATATTATAGACACTTAGGGTCTGTATACATGATTCTTAATGTAAATCAAACTGTCAATATCAGCAAAATTGCATTCTTCTCACTCTAATTGCATCTTCATGGCAAGAAGGGTCTACTGCAAAATTTCTAGAGCTATTACCAATCACATATCAACAACTACATATCTTGCTTCCAACTAGAAAGAGGTCAGTGGGAGAAAAGGGAAAATCGAGGTCAAGTAAAAGAACCTGAAAAAGGCTTTCTGAACAGAAGTTCCAATATCTCCAGCTGAATAAGCTTCATTCTTAAGAACCTGCTGATGAAGATACTTGGCACAGAACTTTGCCACTACCTTGCCTACAAGTTACTAGAAAAATTGTTAATAGTAATAGAATAAATGCCACATTATCAGAAAAATGATTACACAGAAAGTACTATAAATTTAAAGCAGGAATTAAGATATACCAAAATAGAGTGAGTTGAGGGCTTAATGCATACTAACAAATGTGCTTTGATTTATAACATCATTCTTATTCTTTGGATAGAAACAAACTCATGGTGCAAGCTCCCACAATGACCCTGTTTCCTGGATATATCCTTTCCACACAAATCCACGGTACTTGACTTTTGATTTCAAATTAAGAAAAAATAAATAAGAAAAAAAAATTAAAAGAAAAAAAGACTAATGCAATCCCAGATTACAGGAAAATGGAAAATTGAATAACAATGACTATTTTAAAATTTGCATGCAAAAAAATTAGAAAATACTTATTGCTCTCTGAACAATCTACTTCATGATTTCTATACCACGTCCTTCAATGAGAACAGAAACTCAAGTCCATGGAAGTCAAGTAAAGAAACCAGCAGTGTACATTTTGTTGGTCAGAAATGTCATGAAAAATATAAAATGGGGGACAAACTAGCCATCAGACTACTTTGGCCATCAGATTACTTTGGTTTCACCCGCAAAGAATACAAATACAAATTAACAGAAATTTAAATAACAAACTGCAACCAATAAGAGACAAATTGAGGATGTAAAATTGGTTGTGTACCAAATTTCAAAATACCTAAAAAATTCAAATTCTCACCTCCATGGCCATCATAAACCCCAAAGAACGATGTGGAAGCATCCAAATTAGGTAATGCAGCATGCTGAAGAGTAGCAAAAATTTCTTGAGTCAATAAAAAGATAAAAAGGGTATATACCTAAAGGGGGCATTGTCCATGCACAGTAGGAGTGCACAAAGTAAGAACCTATTCACAGTAGCAATGGTACATCAAGCCAGGAAAAGACTTTCTTAACAGTTTTTTAGAAGTAAATGTCAAAATTTTCTTCAATCACCCAGATTGAAAAATATGGTTCCACATTTTTGTACAATGTTACTAGTACTTGTATCTTTAAAACCCTTCAAAATTCCATTTAGGATACACTATTCAGAACAACATATAGTGAGTAAAAGACTATAAATTCACAACATGATTAAGAATGTAATGTGACTCGTACCTCAACAAAACTGGGCAATTTAGCTGAAATGAAGATTTATAATCTTTTTCTGGTGGGAAGTTAGGTGCATCATAGAACTCTGAACATGAACAAGACAGTAAGGAGACTAGTACCTCAACAGAACTGGGGAATTCAGCCGAAATGAAGATTTATAAATATGTATTTCTTTTTCTGGTGGGAAGTTAGGTGTCGTCATAGAATTCCGAACATGCACAAGACTGTACTGTGAACGGTGGCACCTCAACAGAACTGGGAAATTTGGCCTAAATGAAGATTTATAATACAAGTTTCTTTTTCCTGTGGGACGTTAAGTGTCCTCATAGAATAGAACATGCCAATTCTTTTCTGCTCAGTGTCATCAATTTATAATAGGGATCTGGTGGGAAAAAAGGTCAACCAACAAGCAGCTATGGGGTGAGAGTTGTAGGCAAAAGAAGTGAAGAACTTAGAACATTCAGAGGTATGAAACATTGAAATAAAACATTCAGAGGCATGAAACATTGAAATAAAACATTCAGAGGCATGAAACATTGAAATAATCACTCACTGCATCTTCCATGGTTGCCCGCCAGCCTTGCATAGATGACATACCAAATCTGACCTTATCATTCTCACCGTCCTCTGAGAATTTCTCGGTTTTGGGAGAGCTGAGGTATATACCCATATCTAGCTGAAATGAAAGAGAATTTGCAGTGAATCTTTCCTAAGAAGGCTAAAGGAGGAAAAAAAAAACAAGCAAGCCAACAACTTCAGCTAGCAGATGTAAAAACTAAAGACCCAATTCACAGCACAGAAACTAATGGTGACATTATTGCCTCCTCAAGCTTCATGCAGAAACTGGAGGCTCACCTAAAAAATCCCAGATTGTTACCTAAGATTAATGGATTTTTCAAACGAATAAAGCCAAATTACAGCCAGTGAACTTAAATTTTCTGTCTGGTCAAAAAAAACAAAGAAAGAGCAAAGAAAAAAATTATACACTTTGCAGATCAACAAAATGCTGCGTGTTTAGTTCCCAAACTTATGCCAATTCTACTCTCGGTTTTGACTGAGGATCAAGGCAATTGCCAATCATATCAGATTCCAATCAAATACGCAAGCAGTACATAATTCAATTTGGGCTTAACCAAAATGGTGAACAATTTTTTTTAAGAAAAAAAAAAAAAAAAAAGCTAATTATGACTTGAAGCGCTAATTTGCATCCAAGTAAATAGATATCGAACAAGATCCAATATTGACTCGTTACCATCAAACCCAGAAGTCAATTTAAAATGGTATAAATAAGCAACGCATGATCTAGATCAGAAATATATACACACACACTCGAATTACAATTAAAAAAAAAAAAAAAGACAAACATATTAAAGAGACTAAAATAAAGAAAATTACAATAAACAGAGAGGCTGATTCGAACTGGGGTAAAACCAAAATTCCCCCCCCCCAAAAAAAAACGTTAATGAGAAATAAACTATATTACCCACTAAAGATCATGCAAATTAACGACCCCACCCATTCGCAATTACTTCACAAGGCAGTCAAAAACAAGAAATTGACACTAGAATTCACGGAACTTACATCGCTACTTGCTGGCCCGATTGGGCGACCGTACAGCTGCAAAATGATCAGATTCAGATGCAAAGTAATCGAACCAGGTCTCACAAAAAGGGTATCCGTGAATTAATAACCGTTTTCCCAAAAAAAAAAAAAAAAAACTAACAAAGACCCATCAGAATTTACCCAGAATCTTCAAAAGAAAAGGAAAGCGATCGGCTGTAAAAATCTAACAAAAAAAAAAAAAGAAAAAAAAAGTAGGAAACTAAAAATAACAAAAACCCATCAGAATTTAGCGGGAATCTTGAAAGAAGAAGGAAGGGATTGGCTTAAACGAGCAAGAATTGGATCAAGAAAAAGGACAGATAACACTGTGATGGGGCAAATAGGCCTCATAAAATATGAGGTCTTTTCTAACTACTCAGGATAACAAATACGGTTTGCCAACGACTTTCAAGTTTAAAATGCACACTTTGGGGCCTTTTTTACTTTCATCTCTCTCTCTCTCTCTCTCTCTTCACCCCAACCCCCCCAAGACGATAGCTTTAGCTTGGTCTAGAAAAAGGGCGGAAGGCGGGGTGCTGGCCCGCCCCGGTTTCGCCGCGGTTTGGATGTTGGCCTGTTTAACTCCTGTTGGTCCGATTTCATTTTCATGTTCTTCTCGCGCTGGTTGGGCCACGTGGAAATTGGGAAACCACTTCGGTTTGAAAATAAAACGTAAAAAACACGCCTTTTTTTTTGTCCCATAAAAACAGATTTCTTTTATTGCACATTAAGAAAAAGAGAAAATATGTTTCCAAATCCTAAAACAATTAAAATAAATAAATAACTATTCAAAAGATGCCGTGCTGCCATCTTCAAATTTTCCTTTTTTTCGTTTTTTTTCTTGTTTTTGTTGTTTTTTTTTTTTTTTTAACTCAGCAATGGACAATCGTTAGTCTGCCAAAAAAAAGGAGTGGATCCAATAACACGCTGCAGAGCTACAAAGCGGGCAAAACCCCATATTCTACATTTGTGGGGTACTCCTTTTTTTTTTTAAATCTAAATTATCTAAAATTTTAATCAATTTATTTATTTATATTTATTTTAGTTCCGACCATCTATTCGTATAATAATTAGAATTAGACTTATATATGGTATGCTAGTTTATTATATTTTATTAAAAATATTAATAAAAATTGAATTATACATTAAAATGAAATTTAATTGTTTTATTATTATGGATAATAATATAATCATACACTAACATTAATAATTACCCTCGCCCTCTTCTGGCTACCTGCACGTTTTGCACATCAAAGTAGTCAACATCACATGATTCACATCCCATTATGTGATTATGTAGCCAGGTTTAATGTTACACAAATCACAACCAGGGATTCTGGATAAAACGAAGATACCACTTTTATGAACACACAAATGTCTAGTAGAAAGACAATATCTGTACACCAATCTCTTATACCCAACTAGCATAGACACGTTGATTTATTATTTCGGTCTAAAAATTTATTAAAAAAATAAATAAATAAATAAACAATAGCATCATATGATACAGTAGGCACATGACATGATTTTTTTTTTTTTTTTTTTACGTACAGGCGATGATATCTCACATATTATTCGTCTCGGAGAGAAGCTAATCCGAGATCAGAGAATTTGTGTTGACGGGCGTAGGATGTTTCCATTTTCTGACATCAGAGCCTGGAAGAATGCTTCCGGCTGAATACAGAGAAATTTATTGGGATGAAAATGATGGATAACGAACACCCATCGCATCCAAAGTCCCCTAAAAGACGAGGCTTTGGATAAATTTATTAAAAAAAAAAAAAAAAGCTAAATTACGAAGATAAGTCGTGTATCTCCTGCCAGGTTGCCTCGACATTCTCCCCCCAGCTGGGCGTTTCGGCCAATATTGACTGTATCACCGTACATATCGCCGTCAGCCAATGGTCTAATCGGTAGGGGAAGAAAGGGGAAGTAAAAGTGCACAATGTGTTTCGGAAATTTCGGGCTTGAACTATTTGACAGACAATACTCTCACAGACACACGGCATCTTCTGTTTAAGAGGTTCGGTTCTTTGTCCCTGCACGCCGTTTCTTATCCACGACATCCGCCTAATTTCAACTCTCAATCATAGTTTCAAGGCTCGGTGGCCCTATTGTTGAATCGGTGACCCAATTAAACTGAACGGTCCATTTTATTCTTTTTTCTTCTTTTTTTTTGTCCGAAAAAATTGTATATAATTGTATCATTTTATTAGGAATAATTATTAATATATATTTTATAAAATTTTATTTACTTTTATATTATATAAAAATATTAATTATTTTTTAAGAAAACAAAGATCAACCCATCAGTCCGACCGGCAAATTAGCAATCAAACCAATAATTCATCGAACTAGACCCCAAACGGGGTTAAGGTTCAGCCCGAACTTGAAAACTATGACCTCAATTTGTCGGCATTTGATGTTGATTCTTGCCGATTTTTCAAAAGAATCCGCTTTAAAATCTTTATATTTTAATTGTTATTTAACTTATTTTAATCTCCTTCTTTTGGATGTAATTTTCTTCGAATATTTTTTTGTCCAATTTTCCATCAAAATTATAAAGTTTTTCTATCAAACGTCCCAATACTGAGGAAATAATGTCATCTTGAAAAACAGTTTGTATTATTAAAAATCAAAAGGAAGATATTTAAATCGAAAATAGATTAAAGGAAAATTTTCAGTGGATCCAAGAAGAACAATAGATTCAAACAGAGTTAAATAATTTTTTATATTGCATATAAATTATTTTATATTATATTAATATTTTATATATAATATAATTTTTTTATATTTATCTAAATTTATTAATTTTGTGTTTTCCTAATCCAAAATCCAACAAAATAGTTGAATAAAAGACAAACATGAGCCGACAGTAAAAGACCACGCGGAACAATACATGCCACAAAAGAAACCCCAGTTTAACAGCACTCGGGCGTTCACGGCAAGTCCAAAGCGAGAAACCCCAGTTGTTGAAGGCCATGGCATCAGTTCCTTTTTGCTCACCTATACAGGGCCTCAGAACTAATGTGAATCATACTTGTTCATGGCCTTCAATGGCAGCCTTCTCTGTACCATCCATCCGGTCGTCTCTGGGGTTCTCTAAATCAGCTTTCTTGCAACACGAGTTCTCTTTGCAATCGCCCAGTCTATCTGGGTTTCTTTCAAAGTCTCGTTCTTTTGGTGTTTATGCTAGATCGACCACGGAAAAAACCATTTATGATTACACTGTGAAGGTATGTTTTAGTATTTCTGGGAAGCTTTGAACCTATTGTAGAATATTTATGATTTTTTCATTTGTGGCGTTTAGAGTCCGAAGGCTTCATTTTCGGGCTTATTTAATTTTATTTTTTATAAATTTTCTCTCTTTTTTAGTGATTGTTCCTTATAAATCGGTTCTGGGAACTCTTCACTACCGTGAATTTCCTGTATATGAAGCGGACCACAATCCCAATTTATAATTGCCGCCTATACTTTGATTCTTTGGAACTTGGAAGTTGTAAAGAGTATTTGCTATTCATAAGTTGCTTGTTGTTTTAGGCTTATTGTCTTTCTTTTTTGCTTCATTATGTATAATTTCACATGAAAAATAGTGTCTTCGTTGTGCCCTCAAGATTTTCAACTTCCAACATTTTCATTACAAGCTGTGGAATATGACATTGGGAATGCTTTCATGGCTTGCTCATGCAGGATATTGATGGGAAGGACGTGTCTCTCGGAAAATTCAAGGGGAGAGTCCTCATGATTGTTAACGTTGCTTCAAGATGGTATTCTCTTCATTCAGATTTCTTTTTGGTTGCCTTTTTCCTTCAGTTTTGGGGAAGCAAGGAATATCCCTTTTCTAGTTTCTAGTCACTCGTTTCCCTTTGTCCCTCATATTGTTTCATGTTTTGCCTCTGAACCCTATATATGTATAGCTCAGATCAAATTGTTTGTTCACTTAAAGTTTTCTTGCTGACATGTTAGTTCTTAATGAAGATTTTTTTCCCCTTTTTTTGAATTACAGTGGTTTGACATCATCTAATTACACTGAACTGTCACACCTGTATGAGAAGTACAAGCCTCAAGGTAAGTTTAATGTTAGGTGCTCTGCAGATTTTGTGTTTGGCACCTAGAGCACCTTGTGTTATGCAGAAGGAAATATGAGTACCTATGTGGCAAGGCAAATAGTGGACTTGGCGTCTGTATTGTACCTGATATCTACTTACATTCCCTTGATTTTTCTATTGGAGAATGCTTCAGTGCATAGTCCAGTTAGTACAGTGGTAATCTGACAAAGTAGGGCTTTGCTTCTATGCTAGTGTGGTCCTAACTGGCAACCAAGCTGCTAAATAGGACTATATTTCTACCTTACAAATGCTCCATGCAAAAAGTGCACCGAGCTACACAAATTTAATTGCAAAATTTTTTATCCAGTATACTTCCACACACCCATATACAATTGGCCATTGAATTTTCATGTTGTCCTTAACCAGTTGAAACTTGAAATTGAAAAGATCATTGCCAGCTTCTAACCTGATTTAGTTATAGCATTATTGTTATTGTCAGGCAATCAGGTCTGCTTCATGATATAAACTCGGGGGAGTGAGAGTCTGTGTGAGGGATACTCAAAATCCCAGCATTGTTTAGAAACAATGTTCTGCCAAGTCCAATATCTTAAAGCTTAATGAAAGAAGTTTGTGTTGGTTAAAGTGATTGATTGAATATTGATTCTGTATTTGCACTCTAGGATTAGAGATTCTTGCTTTCCCCTGCAACCAATTTGGAGGGCAAGAGCCTGGATCAAATCCTGATATTAAACAATTTGCATGTACAAGGTTCAAAGCAGAATTTCCAATATTTGATAAGGTATGTGGACCATCTTTTACCCAATTTTAGATTGGTTTTAAAAGGAGGACAAGTTAAAAGCACCCGTGGTTTTGCATCACAGGTTGATGTGAATGGACCAAATACAGCTCCAATTTACCAGTTTCTGAAGTCAAATGCTGGAGGGTTTTTGGGTGACCTGATCAAATGGAATTTTGAGAAGTTCTTAGTGGACAATAATGGGAAGGTTGTGGAAAGGTACCCACCAACGACATCACCTTTTCAAATTGAGGTATATTTCTTCTTCCTTTTTGAAAGTTTGGTTGGATTACTACATCACTAGATTTCACAAGCCAGTAGTGAAATGGAAAGCAGTGTATGCTTTCCATCATTGATGGCAAATGCACCTGCCTATTTCTTATGGGTCTTTCCTAATAGGGTGGACCTATATTCATGTTCTGAGATCTCCATCCACGCAACTCAAAGCTTGTCACATGCATAAAGTTGCGCAGATGGAGACTTTGAGGTGTCAAAATAGCCTTAGCCTTCTTATTATTCGACAAGTTTGGTTAACCCGTTATTGAGCCCATATTGATTTCGAGCTCCCTTTTTTACTTGTTGCAGAAGGACATTCAGAAACTGCTTGCAGCATGAAGGCTGGGCTGCGGAGAGATGCACTTTACTCCTGATGGAAGAAACGTAGGATAATATTTGTAAATCTTTGTTCTGGGCGGTGATCTATAGAGAAGTTTTCATTGTCATGGCGCTGGGGCATACTATTTCTCTTTTTTGTTCTGCAATCTTTCGCATTGCGTACATGTAGCGTGTGAATTGGAAGAGCGATGCTGCTTATGGCCCCGCGGTCGTTATGCTTGGTTTAAATTTCATCATTATCGCCATCTTCTTCTTCGGGTGCCGCCCCAGTATTTTCTTTCGATCCATTTGCCTGGGGGCTTCAGAAAAACATGTTTTCTGTGAGGATACCATCAGGGTCACAACCATTCACATCCCTTAGCCCTGGCAGTGTACTTATCTGCATCAATAATTTCTTTGGAGGAGAGGAACTTACGGGCTGTACTGCCTTTGCTGGAAAACAACCGGCACACTCCACAATGGACGTATTTAAAAATCTACCTGTGCAAATGAGAGCAACGAATAGCTGGAATGGATTACAAATAAATTTTTTACATGCCATCTAACTCGGAATGACCATGGCTCTGGTCCCGATTCCGCGGGAAGAGGGTACAACTAGGATGAATGAAGTCCCTTTATTTTATATTCACCGCGCCTCACCCAAGCAAGTCACTTGAATGTGACGTGTTGAAAGGAATCTAGGAAAGTGAACATATCAATATTATGCTTAGCTTCTTTCTCCAAGTCCCAAACAATCAGCATTCAGTCTCCACATGGCTTTGTTCTCGCATTCTAATGCAAAATTCGAACAATTTCAATCTGAGTAATCTCTTTAGAGCTATTTTCCATCAATGCTGTTTACAAGAGAAACCAATTCTAGGTTCACAATTTCTGGAGTTTCAGTTCCCTCTTTTGAACCTGAGATTTCAGGTGGCAGTATAGAAGCATTGGGATCGCTTCTAGGAACCAAAAATAACAGACAAAGTGGAGTTAATCTCAATATATTCCGGATCAAAATGGCCAACCAGAGATTATCAAACTGTGTTCGGGTAACATCCACTAAATGAAGAAGTAGGCCGCCTACCCATGAAGATGACATAAGTCCAACATTGTCAATTGACATGAGCAGAGCAAAGAAAGTGCCTTCAATGCCAGGGGGACAAAGCTTGGAACTTAACACCAGAAGAGGCATCCACTTGAGCCTTCCAATCATATTGGATATGATCTCATCAAGCATGACAAAGAAATAATCTGGTATCCCAAATTTCAGGTTTAATCTAAGAACCATGATCAGATCAAGCATTCCAGACAGACCATATAGCAACTGAGTCCAGAAAGCCAAGTCTCGGAAGGGATGATCCTTCAGGAAACGTTGGTAGAGTATTGCTCCTAAGAGGGATCCAACTGAACCAATTGAGAGAATGAAACCAATGGCCTCCTGTGTAAAGCATGTGTATGAAAATAATTTAACAGAATCATGACAATATAAGCATTGCCATAATCTAGCAAGTTTTGACACACTAGAGGAACTAATTACTGTACTCTTGCCTAAGTTCCTCATCAATTTACCATAACCTATTGCTTGTACCTCCTGCAAGGAATTTCTCTGATTTTTCCTTAGTTACTTGTGAATTCAAGGAACATAATTGGATTCAAGTAGCCCCGAGGTACTTAGGTCATTTGATACACACTGCTCACTTGTCTAGAGGGCTGGAGAAGAAAAGTGCAGATTCATATACCTGAGAGAAGGATGGCCCCCCCTTTGCATCTGTAAGCCAGTAGAACATTCCTTCATTGATATGTAAAGTCAACGTTATTGATAAGTACATATACAGGCATGGCCTCCATACATCTGGGAATTTCAGTGTTTTCCACATAGCCTTGCCAGCTTCAAGGAATTTGCGGTGTACCTGAGCAAGACATAATACTAAGTACAAGAGTATAAGTGCCAAAACAAAAGAAAAGCTCACAAGGATTACCTGCCCGTATGGAAAGCTGGGTGTGAAAAGCTCATTAAGTATAATTCCAAGTAGAAGTACAAGTCCAGCTGGGACTGACAGCAAGCCTAATGCCCCCTACCAGGGAAGATGAACAAATTTTCTAACACATAAAGTAACAGTTTTCTAAATGGAGTGAAAGTTGAGGAGAAACTGTCTGAGGAAAGTGAATTGAAGAAATTACTCAAACAGTAGCCAACCTTGGGGCCAATAAGGTGGACAAATATACCACTCGTAAAGAATCCCAGTAATGCTCCAATCGATGAACTCAAAGCACACAAGCTTTGCAGATCAGCTGCAAGGTTAGGCCGACGGTTGCTATGTTCTGCCACACAAGCATCTATGGTCACATCTGCTACTGCTGAATTAGAACTTAGAGCCGTCAATAACAACAGAGCAAGTAGAAGATGCAGCTTCTCAAGCAATGACAACAAAAGCATGGAGACCACGCCAACCAATCCTGTAATTGACACCAGAATGAGGTTCAGCTCACATCCCATTATACGATGCCAAATAGGAGTAACACCTTTCGGCATCAAGCATGGCCAAGTAATTCCTACTTAATTTCTAGAAAGAGTTCCCAAGAGGGTCAAGGGTTTAAAGAGATGGCAGGCTTTGTATTGTGGAAGCTTATGCGATTACCAGAGAAAGGGCCAATCCAAAAGGTTATATGTAGAGAGTATTTTGTCATGGCTCATTCACACGCCCATCTCTTGCATTGATTCACCAAAACCAAATATGCAATTCCACACAGCATGTATCTAACTGGAGAACTGTAGCAGGTTAATCCCAATAAACAATAACAGATATGTGGACTCTAAAAGACTCGTCTAGAAAAAATTGATATTCCACACTCCACAATAATTACTGATCTAACTACCACACATCAGAATACACGTATGCTTACTTATGGGGTCTCAAGCTAGCATCTATACGGTAAAACAGTGAGAAATAAACACCAGCACCAGCGACCAAGTGGGCAGAAAACAATATGAAGGTGCAAGTAAACGCTGTTCTTAACTTAACAAGTAAATCAAACTCTTCCAGCTTGCAGGCATAATGTCATCAGACAACTAGAATGCCTAAACTAAACTAGATTCCGAAACTGAACTAGATTGGCAACAAGCGACAAGGTAGCCACCGCATGCATAATCATTGACCAACTAAACTAGATTCCAAAACCGAAACCCTTTAAAAAAAGAAAACAAAGAAGAAGCAGAGGAAGGCCCTTCCATCTCCTCCGGCACCCCAAAATGTGGCCTTCAGACAAGAGGGTATGCGGAGGAATGAAAAAATACATATAAAAAGCGCCAATAAATTACCAGCTAAAATGAAATAAGGCTTCCTACGATACCCAAGAATAGGGACTACATCGGTGAGAAGACCCCACAAAGGCTTGATAAGCCAAGGAATGTTAATAATCCCTTGGTAAATCTGTGACTCAGAAGGCTGGACCTTTTGAACATCCTTCATATAATACGCAGCGCCCACACGACCCAAAGCTCCACCCAGTCCCTGGTTCATTCCATACACGGTCACTACGCCTAGCACAAAGCTCCAATGCGTCTCGGTGGCAAGCATCCTCAGCCAGTTAACGGGAGCCCAGAGAAGGTCAAACATCCCTCCTCTGCTGTTCTCCTGGTGGTCTCTTTTCACCGCTGCGGAGGGCGGCCCCCCCTCCCTCAGATTCTCAGCCTCCTCCTCCGGCATCATTCCAGCCACGAAGCTGTCCAAGTCCAACACAGACAAAGAGATAACAAGAGCAAGAACAATCAACTCTTTTTCTTAAGCAAATTTCAGACCAAAGGGTTGACCTTGAGCGTTTGAACAAAGGGTGCGTCTCGTTTCCTTTTTTTTTTTTTAATTTTCTTCAAATAGTTAACACCGGCTGGCTGGCAGGCATCGGTCAGGTAGACAAAAATAAATAAATAAATAAATAAATTTTAAAAATTTTCACATTACATAAATAAAATATTTTACAAAAATGAAAAAAAAAAAGCCAAGAATTCTATTTTTATTTTAACTCGTCAATTTTCATAAAAGATAATTAATCTGAATATAATTAATGTTAAAATTATAAAAATATATAATCAACTATACGAAGATTGAAAAATAAATAAATAAATAAATATATATATATATATATATATATATGTAATATTTACTCTACCAAGTTACCTATATATTTCATCGTGGGATTTAATTAAAGGATCAAAACTCACTTATTTTTCTTAATTTAATTAAAGAATTTATTACGTTCTGATTGCGAAATCGTACGATTCTTTGCTGTCAAAGTGTCGCTTTGGACAAACAAAGAAGAAAAAAAAAAAACACACAAAGTCCGAGGCACCACTTTGACAAAAGGTTGGATGACATGGGCAAAAAGGAGTTTAGAAACTTCCAAAATTGTCATCGTCTACTTCTTAAAATCAAACTAGCTTCGTGTCCAAGTCTCTATTGTGGGCTTGTAAAGAATCAACCGCCACAGGGCATTTTATCACATCCTCCGAGTTGACCTGTTACATCCTGCGACGTTTCCGAACACCATTGGTCTTTCTCGCTAGAAGCAACGTTGCGGAGGCTCTAGTTCCCGCTTGGCAACAGCCGGCACCCTCCACTCCGATCCTATTGGTCGGACTGGTCAGAAAACAAGAGCAATGATACAATCACCGTATGTCTTCCAAGATACCGTCAAGCAACCTTACCAATTTGTAAACTTGCGGGATACACAATTTTTTTGAATTTAAGTCATCAAGTAAGAAATTTCAAAAGAAAAATCAAAGAACTGAATTATTTTATCACTTGAGCGCTATCTCTTAAATCCTCACGAGTGACTCTGGCTTTGTTCCTGCGTTGCTTGCTTCGAGTAAGTAACTACATTTCATTGGTAAGACTCTAGAAAGAATAATGTTAATAAATTAACTAAATCCACTTTTATTATGGGCATCGGCTGCAAAACATTTGGAGGGGGAGCGCACGATCCATTAGAACAAACACATCAATTTGAAAGCCATGCAAATGGGAACTAATGTTTGAAGCTCCAGTGAAGGTAGACCGATAGAAAAATTTTGAAGGATTTTGAAGAATAGATTTGAACCTCCTAAGAGTTTTACTCGTGACTAATTGGACTGACTTGGTTATTGAAGAAGAATTTTGGTCAACAAATCAGGAGACGAATAAAAAATAAATAGAATAAAAAAAAAAAAAGAAGAGGTATATTGAGTAAGAAAATTACTGCAACTGCCACAGAGCGTAGAAAATCTATGAACAAATATTTAATTCTAAAAAAAATTAGTTAGTAGAGTGAGTAGAGAAAAGACTTTGCTTGTCGGAAGAGCGTAGATTTGGGGATTAGATTCGAGAAGTAGTAGTTGAATTGAAATGTAGGTGGTGATTTTACCAAAAATTTTGTTGTTATCAAAGTATAATATTTATTTCAAATGCATAAATAAATCTTTTTAAATTTGAGGACTTTGTCATTTAAGTGGAAAGTAATCTCTAAAGTTAAAAAAACAATACGCTCGTTTTTTTTTTTTAAATCAAATATATATATATATATATAGATCGATGGCATTGAACATTGTATATAAGTATTTGGAAAGTGTGCAACTAATTATCGATTAACCATTTGTGATATGACTTATAAAAAAGAAAAAAAATACTAATTAATCATAAAGTTGGACTCATCCCACTAGTTTGGTTTCTTCAGTTTATCAGTCACAAAATGTATAGATCTGGACAGCAGTTGACTTAATCGGCTTAAAAAATGGGCAACCTTGTCTGGTCTCCCAAGCCAAGAACGTCCGCAGTTCTGAGCGGATAACGGTTCCCTCTTTCCCTAGTCTATCATCACCAATGATCTGCAATTCTAGGCCGACATTTATGCATGTCATCGAATTGGGTTTTTTGTTTCGAAAGTTGTAAATTAAAATTTTTCGATTTTTTTTTTTTTGGGGGGGGCCAAAAACTTTAATCTCATCTTTTTATTTTTTTCAAACGAGTGATCCATATGTAACCTAACAGAAGTCTTGATTCCTACAAGAGGAGCTTCATCCCATCGTGCACTTCCCACTACACGGTAATGGAATTGTATCATTCTACCACCATTGCCTCTGGCTTGTTGGTTAGATTACTTTTCTAACAACTAGGAAGTCGAAAACCAATTACGCTAGTTCACTGGGCCACGAGAGCAAAAATTTTTGAGAGAAGTCAGGAATTCAAATCTTGTATCTCTCAAATTTACACAAAATGTAGACTTCGATACTCCCCTCCCCTCCCCTCCCCCACCCCCCACCAAAAAACAAGAAGAATGAAACGAAAAAAACGCTACAAAGTTGCATAAAAAGGAATGTTCTCACCATTTTCAAAAAGAATTGCAACATTCCATAAAGAGAAAAGGGAGCAAATTGATTTGTACGGAAGGGGGAAGAGGTAAAAAAGCCCCCCATATGTTGTACAATGCCATATTGCCATGTCTCCTATTGCTTGTCTCTCTCACCTATCCTGTTTCATTCTTGGCGGTGCTGATCCCACTGTGGAGTAAATGAAAAGAAAAAGCTGATAGTCAATACATCTGAGATTACCGATATTGGAACTCCTCGCTCTTTTGATTGTTGCCACAGTCCAACCATGATTACAAGAACGACTTTTGATGCCTCCCACGCTTGGACTTGGCTCTGAGGGTATACCAATTCGGCGCAAACATGGTTGCTGCTCCTGCCTGATCTGGTGCATAGCTGGCCTTCAGATATTTTCCATAAAGACCTTAAATGTTCTGCCAACCACCAACCCATGATGGAAACCTTCTTTAGCAACAACTGGAAATTGACACGAATGGATCCCTCCTTGTAGACATTGGCAGGTAACTCTGGTCCCCAATTGCTTTGTGGTAAATCTTTCTCTGAACATAGAATAACATATAACACTGTGAAGCTCTCACGATTCCCTCATCCACTTCAGTTATCCAAGCATCATCGCATTTGTACCATTGGTTTCTTATGCGCAGGTAAGTCACATAATGACCGGATTCCATTATACCCGAATGGGTAATTACAGCAAAAATTTCAAATTTTGCAGAAATATCACCTTCCTCACTTGCGAAAGAAAAGATTCTATTTCCAAACCTGTTTCTCACGGTGGAGGACGATAAGTATGGGGTCATGTCTAAAGAGAAAGGAAAATGCAGATGCCAATCAATTTTCCTCGATAATTTTCTAACTGGAGAGTGCTCAAAACGTTTAATATGTAAGGACAACACCAGGGGAAGCCTTCTAACAGACATTTGCTTCAAAGAGTCCCGCTTCTCTTGACAATTCTGGCAATAAGGTTTCTGGTCTGAACCCAACTTCTCTGGCCTTGTAAACATTTCCAAGCAACCCCAAAGAGATCTACCTGTGTTCTCATTTGTTCTCGCACACTTGTTAGCCACATCCACTGAAGAGGAAGATTCCAGGTTGAGTGAAATGTCAAGACAAGGGTCATAAGTTGTGGAAGTAAATCCACATGTCATACAGGTGATATCCGATCTTAACATCCCAGAGAAAACCTTGTGAGCAATACACTGACAATCTCCATTTTCTGCACAAGAGAAGAGCTATACTGTAAGTCAATCAAAGTTTTTTATTAAAAAAAATTTAGCAACAATATCTTTGAGCTCGGGATTGTGACTGTCTAAACTTTTCAAGCCAAACTCCTAGTATAGGAAAATATCATTCACAGAGACACGGATCAATACCTATACCCTACAAAGAATTTGAAGTTCACTTTGACATTTGTACACCATTAAATTGATGGGGAACAAGATCAATGACTGAAACATATCCTCCAATGTGTCACTGAGCTTTGTTGCTATATCCTCCAACTCAAGCTAGTAAGTCATCTCTATAATTTATGCCAGTGAATTTGGGGTATAATGTCTGAAGATTTCACATAGATAAAGTCATCTCTAACAAATGGAACTAACTCATTCAGATGCATCCAAGCAAGGTTTTCTCACTGGAGCATAGCTATGCATACAGCACTCTGATATTCTGTGTAGAGGGCCTTCAACATTTTTAAACCCAATATATTTAACAGTGAATAAATGTGAAGTACAAACAATACCAGTTTTAGTTGCATTATCTTCGCTTGAGTTTCTTCCTTGTCCATCTTTCTCATGGATACCATCTAACAATGAGATGAAGAACTCGTGAGCATCCTGCTGCTCGTAACTAGCTAGGTTTGCTGAGTGCTGCCACCAACTTCATGCAGACAAATGTCATTATTTAAGCAATATATCTCCAAATATATAACCAAAAAGATAATCTGAACAGCGATGAAGAGACCTAGCAGCATGTCTAACCTCCATTGTTGTAAAATTGCAAAAGCAAATCAGCCACTACACTGTTGCAGACAACTTGCAATTTCATTGATGTATAAACCCAACCAAAAGCAAACATGACAATACTGTCAAGTGCACTTGAGTGAAGGGAAGTAGAGTATCTAGTAAAAAGTCATTATAAAAACAAGCACTCTACTTTCCATATGAGCACAAAATATCTTTATCTAGCAAACTTCAAATGAATAACAGTGATGATAGAATTCACAATTTGCATTTTCTCTTAACGATCCTAAAGCATACATACATTTTTGGGACCACTTGAACAATTCATCTAATTAACTATCTTAAGCATCAATGCTAGCATAATGCACTGAAAAAACTTTAAATTGCAAAACATCTCTATGGCAGACCTGTGAAGAAACCGAGCTGGACCATAAGGTGTCCGATCCCTAGAAAACATTGCTGAGAAAACACCACCTAGTTCACATATCAAACGTAACTGATCCGATGATGTTTTCCTACAAGTTTCGTGATCATGAAGATCACTCAGGAAGTAATGCTTGAAAGGGGGTGCATGAAGCAATGCTTGCAACACGGAATTCATGAAACAAGTACTGCCCAAATTTTTCAATCCTCTCAATCCCAGTGGATAGCACGACTTTGCCCTTCGATCCTTCATCGACACCAGCTGTTTAGGCTTCTTGAAATCTAAATCTGCTGCCGGATTTAATCTCCTCCTCTTGCTTGATCTCCTTGCATCACTCTCAACGATAATTGTGCCACTTGGCATGTCCATGATGTTCTTGGATACAACAATATTATCAAAATCAGGATCATAAACCTGATCACTGCACAAAGAGCAATAAAGCTCTGATCTTTCAACATCAACAGCTATGTCATGACCATTCTGGGACTGGGCATGCAAAAGGGTGTGGTTTGAGCAAGAGATAGAATAGCAACTCAAACAAAGAAAGATTCTACCCTGGTACCCATTACAAGAACTGCACCTGTGTATCTTTGTTTCACTCTTTGCAATGCTGGTTCTTCCATTGGGAGTGGTTCTGAGGCACTTTTGGAGGGACTTGTAGCCACTCAAGCCGTGCCTGAGCTTGTAATCTGCGAGATGCTTGCAGGGTATTGGATTATTGTACAAAGCAGCCGTTCTTGTGGCCATCTTGATAAAAATTTGTAAAGAAAACAGCGATTTGTTGACCCAATTGACTAATATCAATGAACGATGAAGTCTTGATATAAAGTTGTAATCTTTCAGGGAACTAAAAGGATTACAGAAGGATCTGAAATTGGATCTAGAGAAAACTCGACAATTTGATTATAATTTCGATAGAATCAATTTGTCAATATGACTTCGAAAAGTACGGGAGGAGGCGTAAACAGCAATGCTTTACGTTCTGTTTGGGGAAAATGGGAATGACTTCGCTGACGGACCGGAGAAAAGGAGGAGGAGGTGGCGGCCTTATGGATGAATGGACCGACTCTACTCTCCTCGGGGTTTCTGTGTATTTCAGTATAACACAATCTCCCAAGGTAAGAGAATCTGAGCCGTCCGTACATTATTTATCGAGATGATCATGATTTCTGGAAAGTGGGGTCACGTAAATAGCAATTCCGAGGACAGGACACTTCCGACTTTAATGTGCTACACGACCATTCCCCCAGAACCCAACATTGTAGAGTTTCGGGGAATGACTCAAAGGAACCAGGAATTGGGCTTTACTTATGGTGACTGTAAGTGGGTTTTCTTCTTCGACATTGTTTTTTGCAGCCACTCCAATGCCGCCTCATTCTCGAGATCTTGTGGCTTTTACCTTCATTTTTGTGGATTTGGCGTTACAATAAATAGCCTTTTATGTAATTGAAAATTTGCGTATTTGCTGAAAAGAAAATAGCCGGAGGATTTTTGTGGGACAGATGGGCCAACAATGTGTTCAACCTTGGTCCACAGGCAACAGCAAACGCTTATGGATCAGTTTAGAATTATAGTTAGTTTTACTATTACTGTTCATAAACTAAAATTAACGAAATCTACTATTACTGTACATAATTATTGCTTAGTAATTATCTTTAGTATTTTAAAAAATAAAATATTTCTAATAAAATAAAAAAACAAACATTAAAATTTTTTATATAATTAATTTATATAATAATAAAAATTATTATTTTAAAAAATTATTAAAATATGGTACACTCCTTACATTTTCTTTTTATTACATCAAAATGTTACATTTTAAAAACGCAAGTTTAATTTGTAATATGCTTTCGTTAAATATAAATTTCATAATTTACTAAATATTAATAAAATTATGTTTCACTTAAAACTCACATTTTTAAACCACAACTACAATAACACGGGGTAAGGCAGGACAGTTCATGTGTATGTACATGGCATTTACCGTTAGGAGACACTCTTCTCCATTAGCAGAATTACCTTCTACTAGCAATCGATTTTGACTCAAATACTCAATAACAATTGAATTGTCTCTAAAACTTGAAATCTTATACTCGAGTCAATTGATAAAAAAAAATCACACAATGCCTCTGCTTTGCACTGCCTTGTGTTCTGTAATCACACAAAATTAGTGGTTGGTAGCTAAAAATCTGAGATTAGCTATAATACATGGCTAAATTGAGACTAAAAAGTAAAGATAAACGCTCTATCAAAACACGAATGTCAATTAAAACTGCTTCATGCATGTTTATGGTATTACCAGAGACTCAGCATTCAGCTTGTTGGTAATTATCAAACACATTTTTTACATTAAGTCATGCTCCAGGAATGCAGTACAACGTTTCCTATTCGAACCCCTCTTATCAAACGTTAGGAAATGAAAGCTCTAGCAACTCCTGTTATTATCCCTATGCCAAGTTACCAGCTAGGATGCAGATATTCAGCAAAGACATACAATAATGTATTTCTCAGATCTGTGAAGCCTAGCGGCATGCAGAAAGCAACACCAAATCGGTGAGCACCTTCACAAGGAAACACAAGCTCCAGTTGTTGGATCGTGCTGCCTCTCACATAGATGCAACTGTCTTATCTCATTCAGACTCAAGAATGATCCTATGATCATCAAAGACATTAAGTTGCAACAAGTCTGCCAAACAAATTGCACGCTGGCAGCATGGAGAAAATCGACCAAGGTACTTAAAGACCCAAATTCCAAGTGCCAGTAATTCTAAGATTGCTGGTTTAGAATGTATAGCTTAAACCAAAGGCTCGAAAACTCCAAGTTCACAGCAAAATTTCTTATCAATCACACAATACCCCTCTTATCATTCGATAAGAGCAAAATACCACTTGTAACATCACATGCAGAAAAGAGCAAAATAACTTAACCCCAAGGCTCTATGCTCATATGCCTAGAAGAAAGCCACTATCAGCTAGCTTTCTAATAGCTTAACACACACACACAGAGTAGGATCAAGGCTAAATCCTGAAGAAACTATGCAACAGGAAAGTAGGCACTTGGCATCGGATCTCCTCCCCAATAATTTGTGGCATAAATCTCTTTTGTGTGAAGCCACCATGAGTAGGAGTTAATTCTCATCTTTAAGAAACTCAGTTTCTTTAAGCTGTTGTAATACCCTTGATACATAAGACTAGTTATAAGTCACCCTTGCAGAACTTTGCAGGACCACAAACAGTAATTGACTATGGATGAAATTGTCTGCTTTTGCTAAACTCCTTGAATCAAGAGCTAAAGAGACTTGAGAAGCCTCTTTTATCTACACATAAAAGCATGAATACTATAAATATCAAGCCTTGCGAAAGAATTAATAGTTTCCATTTGAACATAGAGTCTTTGAACTCCTAAAACCATACAATATAACTTCACTTAAAGAAAAAATGATTGAGACATTGCCACAAGGTGTAGTCGTAGAGTTACTTGAACTTTTAGTTTCAAGCCTAAAGTTCAAATCCTAGTCCCTTCAAATCAAAAAAACCAAAAAAAAATAAAAAAAAAGATTGGGACACTTGGGTCTGGCATTGATAGTGCAATAACAAACAGTGATTTTTTCACTTGGTTCAATTCTTAATTCATATGACTTAGAGGCATGGATAATTCTGCAGTTCACTTTTGTACGACTCTGCTAGATAATAAAACTTTTGGCTGGTTCAGCAACATCAATAATTCATGAGATGTGGCCTATCGGCTAATTTCTAACTTGAAGCACAATTGAGGATACCATTCCACTCAGCCATATTGACACATAGGACAGCTATAAAAGCTACAAAGAGCCCAACAACCTATAAAAAACCAACCAAAGCTATGAACATAGGAAAATTCTGATCATCATATGATGAACAACTACAGAAAAAAAAAAAAAAAAAACGAAGCAAGCCCATGCAATTACACCCAATTGCGCGGTTTTTATAACCATTGACAATCCCTAAAAACTAGAAAGGATGCAATAACTCAACAAAGCTACAAGAAAGAGGGACTAGATTACTGCTATAACACGGGTAAATCAAGGATAAGTTGCATAGGGGAAACAAAACGGGAGCAAAATTCATGGAAGGATAAAAAGCAACAACACATGTAAAAGAAGAGAAAAACTTAAGAAATCTACGAAGCATATTCAACCCCAAGCTAACGACTTAAAAAAATAATAATAATAATAAAAAAAATAATAGAATAGCAACAAAGCATGAGGATCTCAAATTCACGCAACCCAGATTTATTCAATCATCCCGCGTAAACATACATAGATCCTACCCCACCCACACGTAGAAAACATCAAACCCACAAATAGAAGTTAGATTCTTAGGCTTTCAGATTCACACATTATTATAGGCACATTAACAGGAAAGCCAATACAACAAAGAGAGCATAAATTAAAGCGACCAGATTTCAAGAGACAACACGGCCGACAACAGGGTACTTGGCTTCGAACTTCTTCTCCCAATCATTAAGGACACCAATCTCCTTGTCGGAGAGGCCATCAAGGGAAGGAGAGACGTCCTCTTCGTTCTTGCTCATTTTGGCCAGGGCTCTGCTGGCGTCTTTGCCTGCGAACATGGCATAGGAGCCGCCCGGGCCGTAGAAGGAATTGCCGGTCGTCACATCGAAGACGCGCCCCTTGATTGCCACGTAGATTGGCTTCGATGCGTCCGTGCCACTGTATTGCCTCAGCTGATCCACAGTGAACTCCATTGGCGGTTTCTTCTTTTTTTCGCTGATCGGTGTGCGGGTGAGCGGCCAGACTGTGTCTTTTATTTGTTTGTCCAAGACAAAGCGGTTGGGAAAAAGCCTTAGCTGTGTTAGTTCGGACGTGGCTTATCAAGCCGCTGCCACACGTCAAGCAAAACGGCTCCCTTGAGCTTACTTGCCTCAAAATTTAATCCTTTAAATATAAATTTATATTTTTCATTGTCATTTTGATTTTTACTAATATATATATATATATTACGGTTAATTGCGAATCGAAACTTAAAGTTATTTCTTAACATTTTTATCTTAACTTAAAATTCTGTTGAGTTTAAATATTAATTATTGTGATTATTAACAAGATTTACCAAAGCATCAAACGCCTGCTTCCTCAAATGTGACTTCCAGTCAACTGGAATGAGAGAAACAATGGTAGGGTGGTTCAGCACCCATTGTCTTTTTTGTTCTTTGGAATTCCCGTTCTAAGTGCAATTATCTCGAATTTTTCTCGCAAATTCTATGATGGCTCTTTTCAACGAGATACTAAATTAATTATAAAAACACATATTATAATTATTAAGAATCACAAAAATTATATACTGTACTATCAATACGGTATTAATAGAATAAAAAAAACATATTTCTTTATGGGGTCGTTAGTTAAATTTGATTTAATAACAATAATACTGTTATGATTTAAAGGAACTAAAATAAGATTAAACCCTGTAGTAAGAGAGGAGAGGGAGATTAGAGATACAGAGAGCAGGAGGAGAACTGAATAGTGGTATTAACATCTTTTTACGAGTTCTATAATCTTAATTAATTTCATAATTTTTTTTTTTTAAAGTTTGTGTAATTCTTGACAATTTAGTATGTGTTTTGTAATTAAGGCATAGTTTAATATTCAAATATAATTTTATCAATCTAGAACTTAGAACTTTCGACAAAACAATTGTTACCATAAACATAATGTATGATGGTTGTTCAATTAACAAAAGAGAGTCAAAGAGAGAAAATGAAAACAATACATTAATGGTGGCACAATAGATCATCACATGAAAGCACCACGAACCCGATCCTCTCACTGCGATGATCTTACTGTTTTCCTCAAAGTCAGGACAATCCGGGCAGAGTACTGTCCAAGGTGGCGCGAATGCACAAGAGTCCACCAAGAATGACGTTTTAAGTTTTTTCATGTCCCGTTGAGAAGTTCTTTTCACCTCAATCGGACCACCTTAATGAGGCAGAATACCACCACCTGAATGTTCGACCTCCTGAAAAATTAAGATCATCAGAACCATCAGAACAGTTCCTGTGCCTACTTGAAAAGGGTATTGAAGTTTCTGGATATGTAGAGGACACCTCAGCAGTAATGGCACTTCATAAGTTTGGTGGAATTTATAGCGGGACAAGCTCATTATTCATCGATCAATGCATTGCTTAAAAAAAGTCTCCAGAGTATCTGCTTCACAGCATAAAATTTCTAAATGGGATTCATTGGAAACACCATTTTGAGTTTTTTATTTTTCACTTTTTCCCAGTAATACCATATCAATTTTCTATGTTAACCAGGAAATCCCCACATCAGAGACCAGAAACAAGGTCCAGCCCTGAAAATCGTGGGAGATTTTGGTAGAAAGAAGGATGATTCAGACTTCTAAAACCAATGCATGATGGTAATAGTTGGTGCCAGACATAAACTAAACTCCCGTACAATCAACAACGACGAATGGAAGTTTTACCTTCTTTGCCTTTTCTTGTCAGTGCTAGAATAGACTAGTGGATACTTAACAATTTTATTATGAATCGTCATAGGGAGATTAAAAGAAATGATCAACCATGCAAGGCAATGCCTCAAACATGTGCAACAAATGTCAATGACAACATCAAAGCGAGGCGATGATTATCGTAAATAAGGGCCTATGGAAGCAATCTTCCACAGAAAAAATGAAACAACATCCTGTGAAATTCAACACATCAGAGCTTCCATCTAAGTAATTTAATACAAAAGTTTAAATCCTGAAGGCCATTTAAAGCTTTTATTCCAACAGGAAGATAAGTAACATGCTCTTGTAATCAGACTTGAAGCAAAGTTTTATGTTAATAGTAAATAACCATAAATGGTTCACCCCTCCCTTCTGCCCTCCCTCCCTCCCTCCTCCTCCCAACCCCCTGCTCAGCAAAAACAAAAACTTGAAAAAAAAAAAAAGGGTAGCTTGCAGGAAAGATAAATATGACGGGAAGAAGAAATAACCTGAGCAGGGGGTAAGGACGAAACCCAGTCTGATGCATGTGTTGGAAGAAGCCCCAATGTGTTAAGCTGCCATAATTAAAGAAATCAACGTGAGGCAACAAAATACTTTGTATGCTACTATCCTTTTAAGAAAGATAAAGAAGAAGATTGCTCTCACCTTCCACACACCAAGTGCTAAGCCACCCAAATTTAGGGCAATAAAAAGTAACTTGGGTCCAAGAAGATCTACTTTACTGTCTTTGTAGGGCTCAAAGACTGCAGAGAAGAAATGGCAGGGGCGAAAAATGAGTGAAATTTTTATTGACGAACTCTAGGAGCAATTTATGCAAACACAGACCATCATGAGAAGAGTAACATACTCTCTAGGATTGCATTTAACCATGTTTCTTACCACAACCTAACACAAATACAAGTACAGAAACAAAGAGAATTACACAGTTGCTATTAATGAGGAAGATTTTTATCAGCTTACCCTTTCCAACCGCTCGAAGAGCATTTATGGGCTGCCAAAGAGCTGAAAATGTAATACCAATGCTAAAGAGATGCACTGTGTTCCCAGCCATCCACATCATAAATCCCATCATTAGCAAGTTCTTAAATGGGGCTTGTGCCACTTCCCAAGCTTTCTGTTCATGCATTAACAGACTTGATTGTTAATTAACACAAATTTTGATCAAAAGCAAGTTAAACTAGAAAATGTCACTAGAAATACCAAATAGAGAACTTAAGGCAACTTACATCCCAAAAAAAGACCCCCATAACATGCAAAAAAGAACAGCTTTTGTCTTTTTGACCAAGTTCTTTTTTTTTTCTTTAAAAAACCAATTTTGCGAAAATTTTTCTTCCTTTCCAAAAATTAATACGTACAGCCATAAATTATAGTCAACATCATCTCTCTCCCTTCCATTCCACTTTCCTTTAATGCTTCTACAAAAGTGCTCACTGCTATAAGACACCACATTATAGAAACACTTGCAGTGCAACTATCCCCATCCCACGGTGCAGTCACAATCCTACTTTGTTGTCACTAAGCCTGCATTTGATCGCATAATGATATATATTAAGACTTATTTTTTTAACAAGGACCCAATAGTAGCACCTCATTACTCATTACATTTGCAATGCACCACATCATCTGTAAATCAAACAAGCTTTCCATAAACATAAACTCCATCTGAATCCAATACCCTTCTAAAACTGATTGCATCCAGAATGCATTGCATGACCCACGAAATGACATGTATTCCCATTAAAATGGCACCTTTTCAAATATCTCTTGTTCCTTGCACAATCCAGAAGCCGAACATAATTTCTAATCAAAATTAATATATCTATTTGTAGAAAAATTCATTGGATCATAACTGAAAGAGTGCTCATGACACCTCAAAATAGAAGTCCAATGAGTTTGAACTACAAACTTGGTTTGCAAGAATCAAAATTATCATCATAAAACCATAGAACTTGTAGTCCTTCAGAAAAAGCTCGACCTTTATAGAATTTTACATGGTAATGACCTTAAGCTGGTGATGATACTCAAAAAAAGAATCTTACACTTTCTGGTGTTGCTAGAACAACACCTACCTTACCATCCATCAGAGTAGCAGCAGACCTCGAATAAACCCAAATTCTCACTATACCTACTAAATTGAGTACAAACAGCAACTATTCAACAAAGCGAGAGCAAATGAAACAAAGAGATACAAAACTGACATGTTAGAACATTTTGTTGCAAAAGTAAACCCCTTTTAACCCAATATCCCTTCCCATCAAAAAATAATGTCAAAATATATTGCACAGGTCAGGAATTAAGATCCTAGAATCAGAGAATAACTTTCTTGGCCAACGCTACATTAATACATTCAATTCAACCTTTATTATCAAGTGGGGTGCCGATTTAACTCTTGCGGGGAGTAACAATAGAATTGAATTCAGTACGCAGTAAAAATTCAAGATCAAATAACCTGAGCTTTCCAATTAGCTTCAGCATCCTTCTTTTGCTTGGTCGACGTCGAATCATCCTTAAAATTCAAAGAAGAAAAAAAAAGAAGAAGAGAATTAAAATAAATCCACACAGGAGGGCAGAGAGAGAGAGAAGGGGAAGAAACCTGGTCCTGAGAGGAGCGAGAGAAGCCGGGAGGATCGGTGATGTCGCGAGAAGAAGGGGCAGTGGAGTTGTCAGTGAAATCGACGGCCCATCTACGACCCGACCCCATCACTGCTTTTCCCTTCTCCATTTATTCTTTGTCACTTTTTCTTGAGATTTCGCTTCGATTCAATATTAACAGAAGAAGAAGAAGAAGAGGAAGAGGAAGGGGATGACGAGGCGAGGCGACGAAGATGATGATGATGATGTTATGAAACAGAGATGGTTGGCTTCTGGAGACTTTGCAGCTACGACGATGGCCGAGCAGAGGGACCAGAGGCTAAGCCCGCTTGTCTATTGGCCGCACGCCCCATCTAACTCCTCGTGTTCTTTTATGGTTGCTCAGGGTGGATTGGAATTGGAGAGTCCGATTCTCTTCTGTCTTTTTTTTTTTTTTTTTTTTTTTTTTTTTAAATTTTCGGTGGCATGATATCAACTCTCTTGTGTTTTGTTTAGCTGTTATTATTATTATTATTATTATTATTATTATTATTTTATTACCATTCGGCTTCTAATTTTTTATATACCGACAAATAATAAAACTAGAATTATAGATCTAATTGAATTTAGAGTCTATTTAGAATCCTCGTCTTGCAAAATTTGAGATTTTATATTTTGAATTAGACTCAACTTTTTAATATTCTAAAAAATATATAATTTATTTTTGTGAGAATTTATTATAATTTAAGCATTGGTTTCAAATGTATAGTATTTTGGCACAATAAAAATATTGAAAATATATTATAATTTAATAATTTTTTTATAAATAATAATATTTATTATTATATAAAATAATTATAATTTAAATATATAACATATTTTATATTTATATTTGTTTTATTATTTTTTTTCAAAATGTTAAAGATAATTATCAAAACAGTTAATTATATTTTAAAACAGTAAATATTATAATCATCCATTTATTTTAAAGCCCTCGTACTTCTTCAGATAATTATAAGTCAAGGTTTAAAATTTTAAGTAGCACTGTATTTATCAAATTCGCTCGATTTCATGTCTTAATTTCGAACATAATAAAAGGAGAAAAAAAAAAAAAAAAGAAAAGAAGCAAGACATTACACTCATAGGTGATCTTGAACTCACGGAGCGTTTATTTCAACCGGGCGGCCACAAATCAACGGCCATCGTCATTTTCAATAGCGTTTCCATTGGGAACATTGGTTTTTTTTTTTTTTTTAATTTTTTCAGTAAAATTTGATTTCAAAAGTTTCAACGTTAATCAATTCATAGAACAGGCACAAAACAACCTGTTGCATCGTCGTACGGATGGGAGGGCAGGGAGGCTAATTATAGTACGGAAGTACCCGAGTGTGTTGTGGATATTCCCTCCATCTAGTTAATATGCGAGTTATTCCGCGTGTTATGTTAGAACAAATAGCCGATGACATCCTTCTTGTCCCAGGATAATTTGTCAGAAACACTGGCTACAACAAAACCTGCAAAGCACCCGAGAGTCCACTAGTCCAGGTTAGTGAAATCTGTACTGTACTTAATGTACTATGGTTCAGTCACATGCACGCATTGCTCCATAATGGTATAATGATCAACTAACGAAGTGACGGGGAAAGTAACAGAACCGTAGGCCAGAGGCATGACCCCCAGATGCACAAACCATTCGACAGTAACCAGATTTGAACTGGTGACATGTATGTACCCGACTCACGCACTCAATGTCCAATCTCTCCCCACAACTTGTGCAAAAGAACGCACCTGAATGCATCCAAAAATGAAAATTGCAGGGTAGTGACGGCCGTGTATGACCGCGTCGGCCACCATTGCAAGAGGTACGGTCTATGGCATGCCTAAATTTGCAACCAATGGAGTTGTCCATACCACACGCAGAAAGGGCCCTGCATCATTTTGTTAAATATCACTAGGATGATGTGATTTTATCATACTACCCAACAACAGCAAATTTCACTTGTTTTTAGAAACTATACGGGAAGGCGAAAAATCAAGTGGTAAATCATTCGTGCGACATCCAAACAACCATGAAGAAGTGGTGACCACACCACTGTGCATACCACAAGTAATCAGACAGAAAACTTCCCAAAAAGCCATTTAATAGCACTTCTCCTGCAGATGCTGAATCTGGAAGTCCGAAGGGTGGTTCTCTCCCCACAGCATTCAGTGGCCAAACTGCGCTGATCGACATAGATCAGGAGGAGTAATGAAATCAGTGCTAGGCGGTCAGATTTATATCAGTAATTAGTAATTAATAACACCAACATTCCCATAATGAACCCCATGGCTTTGTAAGTTCGAAACAGGGAAGAAGGCAGACTGCAAACAGCTGCTTACTTGGTTAGCTACAGCATGCATGTAACATTCATCATGTTTAACTTGGTCAGGGATAATCACCATTAAAACAATGGAACTACTTATAAAGCCACCAATGGCCAAGGAGAGAAAAAAAAAAAAAAAACAAATTCTCTGTGATTAGTACAACAAAAATCATGGAACAGCTTACAAAGCCACCAAAGGCCAAGAAAAGCAAAAAGTCCAATGTAGCCAAAGAATTTTTGAACATCAACTATCTCCCCTTCTGATCCAGCACACTTCTTGATCAGCGCTGAACTTAAAGATCAGATGTCAACAATCATCAATCAAGCAAGAGATTTCAGAAAAAGAATCTAGTTTGGTTTCCAAAATAATCCAAAACAAGTCACTCAATTTACCTGTAAACAAGCCATAAGATACTGCTGACAACAAACCAAAAATGTCCCGTGATGGAGTGGCTTGCAGTCCTTGAACAGATGAACATGTCATAGTGTCAGCCAATATGGCCAAATAAAAAGAGAAGTGTACCACCAAATTTAAGTTATTTCAAGATGAAGTAGCCACTATCATGTCCCGTACTGAGACCTCTTGGTCTCAGGCACATAACTCAGGCACATAAAACGTACCATTAAACCAACATTGACCTTTATGTGCTGTCTGATAATCATATACAAATAATGTTGGGGGTTGAGTATAGATTTTAGCATCTCTTTAGACTGTCATGTATAAGAAGTTCAGGCGACCAAGCTGTCACCAGTAAGAAAGGAATCTAATGGACCACATGACTGTAAGCCATAAATTTTTATGGCCCGCTTCCTATGAGCAAAACTCACAGAATGAGGACTAGTATGGGATCATCTGCATGACAAAGTAGAATGTATTGCTTCTAGAAACATAAAAACCACTGCATCAATAATCTATTCATTTAGCTTGCATCTAACACATAGATGCCCTACTATGAAGAATTCCTTTCTATTTCTGAATCCCTTTTGATTTTCAATTTTTCAGTTATAGTGCAGGTACAGCTGCTCCGATGTTTACAAAGCAAGTCTTTTCACGGCATATGCAAAAATACCTCAGCTTTTGCAATCAGGCTTGTTTATTGGAAGCAAGAAAATATCATCAATTGGTACATGCATGTGCATCGATTTTACGGCCTATGAAGAAGGCAGGACAAAAAAAGAAAAAGGATGGAAGCAGCTGACGGGATGACTTACTTGGAGATGCTCAACATTTCGTCTGCAGCCCAACTTTTTCCTGCAGTAGTCATGGCAACACCAGCGATACTGATAAAAACAGCAACCACCTTAGGGATATCTATGGAGTCTTGGCCCAGAATAGCTCCAAAGAAAAGTGTGAAGAGCCCTGCAGTAGATGTCAAGACAGTTGTACTTGCAACACTCGTATTTGCCAAAGCCAGGTTTGAAAAATACTGCATTGCCAAAGAAGTTAAACTAACTGTAGCATGAATTGTGCCTCACAATTAAAACCCAGGCCAATGAGAGACAGTTATAAGAGAAAAGGGTGATCAGTGTCTCCATTGTAACAAATGAAAATAAAAGACTTGTATTACCTCTCTTATAAACCATATAGGAGCAAGACACAGACCACAATTGGCAATGTCCCATGAAGTAAGATTGCAATTCTGCTCAAGCAGGAGAGGTGGCCATCCCTCCTCCCTCTCGTTGAAATCCTTTTCAGCTACTAGGCAGATTCTCACGTCAGTTTTTGTGCTCTGATGCATATCATTGATTATAAGTGGGATATCAAGTCCAATCGAATTGCTAGTGACTGGCGCAACATTGCGAAAGTTGGTAAATGAATCAGTACGTTGTAAGTGGCAGACCCAGTCTTTTTATCAGTGCAATAGGGAGATAGAGAGCCATAAGAGAAACACCCGGATATGTAAGAGCAAACGGCTGCTTTTATCGTACAAAAATTCTCTGCACCAAATAAGAAATGGTTCCAATTTCATGATCTGAAGAGTCCAATCCGCCACACCCAGCCAGAAGCAATATGATAACTCAAATAATATTTGGTGCTTCAAAGAAATTCATCAAAAACACATGGAAGGTGTGCAAAAGACTTGCAACCATAAAAGGTACAGACATTCATCAAATTTTCCATTGTAAATGCCCAAATTATAACAACTTAAGGCCTTCAAAGATCTTGTTCAAATTGGAATAAATTTGAGAAGGAACAGATCAACTGTTTTCATTACTTAATTCACCTAAAAGCTTCTTGGTTATTGATAAATGACAGGAAAAACGGAGCTACAGAAGGAATAGTCTGACATCCTGATTTTTCTACTGGATAAAAAATGGTGTGTTCAATGCACAAGACTCCTACGCTGGATTTTTATACTGCAAAACATGAAAAAAACAAAAGAGAAACAACGGGCAGTTACTTTTTTTTTTTTTGGGTCCTATTTTACTCCTGTTAGGCAGAGATCATTCAATTTCGGGGACAAAAGCAGCTATAACCCGTGGATGTATATTTCTTCAGTGTTCTAATTAGCCACGCAAAGGGTTGGGGAACAATTGCACTCTGGAATTTCCAACGCCATGGATACAAGTTAGAAAGTTCAATCTCAAACATGCAACGGCTGCTTGGGAAGCAAGAGCAAGAAGAATTATAGTCACAAATCCAACTTCCCGATTACACTTGCAATTTTTTAACCAAATTATTCCAGTTTCCAGCACACGAGAAAGTACAGTTACATCCATGCCATTCTTTGCCCGCCTCTTCTTGGCAACCGAACAGTGAAGAGAAAATAACATGCAAGAATCGAAGCCTTACCTGAGTGACCTCCGCGGAGGCAACCCACATGACAACAACAGTGCCTATCAATCCCAGTCCAGCTTTGTACCTCCAACCCATTAACCAAAAGCCTCCGCCGATTATGCGTGCATTCAAAAGCTCGAACTGGGTAATCGAGATCCTTGAAGAAGTTGCCATGAAACCTCCATCTTTCTAGAGAAAATTGTGCATAAAAAACATGGGAGAAACTTGGTTGTCAATTTTTTGATCATTTTTCTCCTTTTTTGACTATGATCACCCACTTAAATAGTGAATATAGAAGTTAAATTTCCAAGATTTTTTAATGCCTTATTGCCGGTGCTGCTGGTCTTTATTAAAGTTGTCAGTTTTCCTTCCTCCACGCGTTTCAGCTTCGGCCCCCACCGCCACCCCCCCCCGCAAGACCTTCAGGTTAGCAGCCTACCATACGGCAGGGAGTGACGAATGGTCACTCCTCAACGATGTTCAGTTTGCCACAGGATGACGTGTTAGTAAACACTTGTGGGCCCCTGACGGATATTACCATACCATGTTATCATCGGAAGTCTCTGCTCTGTTAGACAGACGATATGGCGCAGCCGCAGTGGCAATCCCAGTCCTGGTTCATTTCTTCCTTTCTTTACCTTTTCTTTTCTGAAATCTATTGTAGTGGAAAGGGTTCATGTAAAACTTCAAAAATAGAAAGAATTAAAAAAAATAAAAAAATAACAATTAGAGGACACTAAAGGTAGACATCGTTATAATATTATTGATGGAAGTGAGAGTCACTTTAGATACTACTATAAAATTTAATGCGCGAAATCAGTATGGATTCCAGAAACTATCGTCAACCCATGCCGTGATTTGGCAAATGAGTCCGAAGAGTTGAACACGTATAATCCAATCACGCGCATGCAAGAGAAAATAAGAGAAAACAAGGGTTGAGGAAGCATCAAGTGCTTTTTCCTGCAAATATGAAGCACCCCTCAGATATACATTTGTAACTGGACTCACAAAAATATGGTGGGTGGCAAAAATGTTACTAGGAACACGAATATTGAGGTACAAAACTTCTCTGTCTAACCAGCTCATGAAGATCGTGAACAATCTTGAATACTGCATCGGGTCTTGCCACCTTCAGCGCATTTCGCGACATCGCCTTGAGCTCATCTGCCTTCGGACCAAACCATTGAGCAACGATATTCGCAATGTCTTTTGGTGACTTGGAAAATTTCCCGCATCCATTTTCCACCACATAAGGCACGTTCCCTACCTCCTGTGAGTCAAGACGTGATTTTGAGACAAACTTTTTAAGAGACTGACTGAGATTGTTTGACGAATGATACATAATGGGTAGTCAACTTACTTGTCCTGCTATGAAATCATTCAAAATTATTGGGAGGCCTCGTATCAATGCTTCTGCAATAGTCCCTGGGCCAGCCTGCAGAAATCAGGTTATCATCAGATGGTTGACAATGGATCAGAAAAATTAGTATCACCATCTTGAAAGTTTACCTTTGTTATAATGCAGTCACAAGCACCCATGCATTCCTCCATCTTGGTCACAAACCCTTTCACCTATATGGTGGAGCAACTTCGTCATCGCTATATTCTTATCAGTGGCTCGCTAGAAATGTGAGTATGCTTAATCTATTATAATATGTATTCCTCCTAGATTATTTTCATATTCACTGCTAGGGCAGGTAGCAAGCTGATAGGCATATTGTCCATCACAAGCTAATGTGCCATGACATGAATGAAGGAGCTCAAATGTGTATCCATATCACCCTGACCAATTAGCATCCTACACACCTAAGCAAATTAATTTGCAAAAATAAAGTTAACTTTTTTGATAATTTACCCAAAGTTGAAGTAAGGCATAGAAGGGAGCTGCAGGGGTAGAATGTGTCCGTGACAGTCAAGCACAGATAGTGAGTGTTCCACAAAGGGATGGGTTAAGGAAGGAGAGAGGGAACAGCGGCAATCAAAAAAGGAATGGGTTGAATGGTATGGACATGATACTCATGGCTTATCAACAAGGACAGAAATTGATGTTAAAAGAAGTCATAACAAAAGAAATGCCTACAATGCATGCCAGCAAATATAATTATCTGCACAATACTTCACTATTTGTAGAAAGGCTTTAGGGTTCGAGGAAAGGTTTAACATTCAAATAGTGAACACATAGAGACAGAGTACAGACTCTGGCAGGACTCAAAACATAGAATGATACCTGAACAGGAATCTTCCAATCAATAGATTGCAATCTGCCAGCCAGCCTTTTGTTGCGGCCACAAATGACAAGCATCTGACCCTTTGGCTCACCAAGATTCTCATCATACAGAGAATTCATTATTTCCCGGGCCGTTGCCTCTATGGGGCCCATTCCTTCCCCTCCTCCCATCAATAACACAGCTGGAAGGTCTTCATCCATTCCTAGTTCTCGTCTTAGTTCAACCTACAGTGGGAAAATCAAGTAGTATAAAGTAGGTGAATATGTCGTTGATGTTTCCCAGCCTACTTTCCCAGGCCCTTTTCTGTGACTAAAAAGTTTAGTATCAATAGAAACTCCATGGATTCTCTCCTTATAAAAGACTAACTGTCTTCTAGAAAAACAATTGCCCTTAAATAGGATGTATTGACAATAAGTAATTGAAAGTGCATGGTAAGGACCTTCCAATTCAAATCAATTAACAAAGCATGTCAAAATAGGGCTATAGAAGTATGTGAATTTAGCTACTTAATCAGTTAGAATGACAACCAACCTTTGGTCGAACAGGCTTAACGAAAGAAGGACGCACTGGCAGGCCATACACCTTAATCTGGGAGGGTCTAAGCCCTGCTTTTAGCGCTCTCTTTGCTACGTCTTCTGATGGGCAATAGCATCTTGTTACAAGCTTGTGAAACCTAAATATAAAGATACATCAGATCAACAGTTTTGCGAAATATATTACAATCAAAATTTATATATGCATAACCAACCATGTTGGGTGGCAAGTGCTAAGATCTGTGATTACTGTAGTAAATACTATCTTATCCAAAAGACCCTTAGCCCTCAGTATACGAAGAGGAACGTGCTGCATAAGTGGATGCACACTAATAATGATGTCAGGCTGATATTTCATCAATCCCTTGGCAACCTCCCTGCAAGAATAGTGAATTAAGTATCAAAGGCATGTACTAAGATATCCATGGAAGCTGTCCAGAATAATTCAGGATAGGCTCCAGTCAAGAACTAAGATAGGGACTTGAAGATATTAGAACGACCAGCGACTCAAAATCAAGCAAAACAACAATAGGAACACTAGAAAAGGAGCAGCCTTATCCAGTTAGAACCAAAACAAAGCAGAAAGGAGATCTGTGCATGCACGCAAGTGCATTCCATCCCAGGCTCTGAGCATGGCCCACCAATATGAGAGCCTAAAGCCCAACATGTCCTGAGCATTTTCCAAGAATAGCTCTCAAAATGTTAACCAAAAGTTTTTATTTATTTATTAGTATTATTATTTTTTAATCCAGAGACCTTTACCATTACACACAACACTAGCCTCCAGAAGAAATGCTTTGAAAAATTGGAAAAGTTTAAGATGCAACTTCTATTTAGCATTGCTCACAGCAGATGCTTCAAAGACTAATTCCATGCAGAGGATTGCAAAACCTTGGTTGTGTGGATGTCAATCGTTTAGTACTTGAAATAGAGACAAGCAACATAGAGGTCAATTACCCAGTTGGGTAGAAGGTAAGAAATGAGACCAAATATCATGCCTAATTAATGGACAACATTATGAAAATAGGTTGAGATAGAAACAAGATGCAATTTGGCTCAGAACAATAAAAGAACAATCAAACAAGGGAGTTGCTAACAGAAACTCAAACTAAACAAAAAAGAAGTATAAGAGAATCTGACCGAGCTATAAAAGTTGAAGTGGCAGCAAAATTAGATTGATGAACCACACGGGGCGCACTTGCATAGTATGCCATCTTCCACAAAGGTCCATGTTTCACCAAGAAATTATAACTCCTGGGCAATTGATTAAATGGCCAAGGTGTATGGTCCGACCATAAATCAGTAATGAATACCTGCAGCGAGCACTCTTAACACACAGAAGGATACAAAATAAATATATAATTAAGCACTCACTAAACCTTTTTACTATCTTATTTCAACATAATGCTAAAATGTTCCCCCCAATAAAAAAAAAAAAAAAAGAAGCTGAAATGTCACAAAATCTCTTTTCCCTTGCAGCACTTTCACTTCTTAATCTTGCAAACAATAAACCATTTGAGACATACAGTTGCGTTACAATTGCTTGAATTGAAATATTTTATGTTCCGGGTTCCTACATGACATAACTACTTCCATTTCCTTTCTTTTTCTACATGGCATCAGCAAACAAACAAAGAAGACGTAATTAGAGGCGAATTCTTCTCTGATAACAACCAAAACTAACCTCATAATCATCACCGAATGCCTCATAGAACGCTGCCTTGATAGCCTCTGCAGAAGCTCGATGGCCGCCACCCGTGTCACTCATCAAAATAAGAACCTTCTTGGGGCTCTCGGCCTCAACACCATTCAGAGGCAAGCCCTCAATCGGCAAAACACCGCATCCATTATCACTGAACACACTGCCATTGTTA
This sequence comes from Bruguiera parviflora, assembly GCA_019804595.1. Classification (NCBI taxonomy): domain Eukaryota; kingdom Viridiplantae; phylum Streptophyta; class Magnoliopsida; order Malpighiales; family Rhizophoraceae; genus Bruguiera; species Bruguiera parviflora. The sequence goes on from CM034051.1 coordinate 5,605,447, forward strand.
CTACTACCATCTCCCGAATCAACACCAACCGAAGCAAACCCAATTGGGATTCTGTCACAGTGAAGTCTAATGGCCCTATTGAAGTGACTCCAAATTGTTCTGAAACTCGAAGTGCCTCGACCGCCCAAACTCAGAGAAGGAGCCAATCTACGCTTCTTTTGACCAATTGAACTCTCGAAAAACAAAAAATTTGACCTGAACGATGAGTACCCATTTGAATTTATGCTGTGAGATGCAGAATTAAAGGCAAAGCGTCCCAATTGGGCCACGAAATCAAAGGAGGGACCAGATTCTTGAGTTACCGTTGAAGGGTTATGCATTGTCGTAGCAAAAGATAATACAAAATTACTGTGATATCAAACCTTTGAACCGAAACCAATCATCCATGGCGGTCAGAATCATGTAAAAGCAAATGGGGTTTATTCATAACGCGCAGAAGACCCAAAAATAATATTATATATATATATATAGAGAGAGAGAGAGAGAGAGAGAGAGAGAGTTCTCGAAGAGAGAAGTAGTAGCTGGAGAGAGCAAAGAGCAGAGAGAAGTAGGGGCCGAGAGAGTGTGCGATTTTTGAGATTGTGTCTGTTAGGAAGAAATAAGAAAGACAGAGAGGCAGAGGAGGAGGAGATCTCGGGGGTGCCTTTGTGGCCACAGAGCGGAGATTTAGAGAGAGAATAGAGGAGAGAGCGAGAGAGAAAGACGGTACATTTTATGCGGTTGAAACGAGGTGGCGGTGGTGGTGGCAGCCCTTTTAAAAAGAACGACCAGCCCAGACTAGAGACGAGGTGGTGACCCACCGACCTCTCGGGTCGCGGACTCAGACAGTGAGAGGGGTAAACCAGTTTGATTGAATTTGGGCATTTATTTTATTTTTTTTCCTTTTCTTTTTTTTT
>CM034051.1:5618994-5665641 GCA_019804595.1 Bruguiera parviflora
TTTTTTTTTTTTAATATTTGGCCGATGTCCAATATGAATGGCGTCGAATTCGCCACGTCACGTCCACCACAGAGTCGTGAAAAGACAGTTTTGCCCACCTTTACCGACATGTCGTCGCTAGATCGCATCGAGACTGACCGACTCGCCAAGCAAACGTAATTCCCCGCCCCTCTCTCACTGTCTCTCTCTCTCTCTCGCGCTTGTCTCCTGGGCCAAATATCTCGGAGAAACGTAACGGCGATCGGCTGCCGGCGATGGCGAGCGAGGAAGAGAGGGCTCTGGAGAATCAGCTGGAGCTCCAGTTGCAAGAGCAGAAAGACTCGCTTGCCGCCCTAAACCAAGCGCTTGTATCCGACCCCTCCAATCCCGATCTTCTCTCTGTAAGGATGGATCTCTACCTTTTCTTCTTCGTGTTTTCCTTCTGTTTTATCCACATCCTTTCTTCGCATCCCCAATTGACGCCTAGATTTTTCTGTTGCTGTTTTGAAAGTTTGCCTTTTGTTGTGGAACTGGTGTGAACATGACCTGCAAAATGCAAATTGCCAAATTAGAAACGGATTCACGCGACGGTTAATGGTGGTTTGACGCGGTTGGCCTCCCTTTTGAGGCTTATTCCTGTAGAAGATTTTTAACCTGAAATCTTTTTGTTCTTGTTCGTTTCGAGAAAATCGAGTCTTTTTCTTGCCATTGCTTACGTGATTTCTCGCGCCTTTGTGGAAGCTTTCGGCATTATGATGTTACCAATCTTCGTGAATTAGGGCCCAAATATGTTGTTTGTTTCATATCAGTGTGGTTCTGGTATATTAGCAAAACATCCAGCAGCCAATGTTTCCTGTTTTACTGTTTTCATTTTCGTGATTGTGCTTTTTCTCTAGTGTTATTGTTGCAAGTTGCTGCTTCGTAAGACATGCTTAGGGCTATTAGTTACTTGCTGGAGTTCTGTTTTTCTGCATGGGCATTTATAATCAGGTAGAAAATGCAAATCTCGCCTGATTCATTTTGCAAAATAAAAATGAGCCACGGCAATTGTCTTTGATCCCTTGCTGGCAAAAGACCTGTACAATTGGATGCTTCTAATGGGATTAGTGGTGGAAGGGGTTGCTTGACTAATCATGTGAAAGTCAGTTATTTTGTTTACGCTCTTTGTTTTGTATTGAGGCAAGCCAGAAGATCATGTGTTTTGTTCCATAAAATACTTGTCTGTCAGTCCTCACAGAGTGCTGTCACAATTCGCTGCCCTTCCTATAATTCTTTTCACAAATTGCTTGATGTTATTTTTCCTACCTCAGGTTCAGGAGGAACTTGTTGAGGCTATTAAAGATGCAGAGGATGGACTTTTGCACCTAAAACGTGCTCGTTTATTGCAAGCAGCAGATGCAGCACTGCTTTCCAATCATGCCGCTGAGGATGTCAAGGTAGAACCTGTTAATGAAACTGATGTTGAACCAGAACCTTTGGAGGAACCAAGTTACTCTGCTGGATCAAAATGTAGATTCCGTTACTCTGATGGCCGCTGGTATGATGGTCAGATTATTAAGTTGGAAGCTTCTAATACTGCAAAGATCTCTTTCCTCACGCCTACATCAGAAACCATGCTGGTGCGTACCTATTATTTTTCTGTTTACTCTTTGACTATGCTACTTGTTTGTTGTGCTTTGGGTCATCATGAGAAGTACTTTATTGCTTTACTGCATTGTTTTGAAGTTCATCATTGGGTTTGAGTTGGATTTGATAATTCAGCTATGGAAGACTGCAGATACACACATAAAATGAGGGAATCTGTTTCACATGTTGTTTATTTAACTTTTTATTTTTTCATATAATGGAGGGGAGGGAATTAATGCCGTTATACCTTCAGCAAATATTCATCAATTTTGTTCTTTGTTCTTTAATTAGCAACATAAGCCTGGCGTGTAAAATTGAAAAACACTGTTTCCGGCTGGGAGCTGGTTGATATTCTTGATATCAAACACATATTCTTGTTGTGAGGGCATTTATGTGTTTGAAAGAAAATTGCTACAGTATTAGCTAGTCTCTGAAATAAAAGCTGGTGATTCTCTAAAATTAGTTTACTAATGCAAAATCGCCTAAGTGCAGATATGCAAGTTTTTTCTCCAACAACGATGTCGATTTGGTCCTAACTGCCGCTTATCACATGGTATGTTATGATCATTTCTATCGTGTTGACCAATAGGCTGTGAAACTTATTCTGGAAGATTCCATAAGTGTTTTTCATATCCACGAAATTTAAGGCAACACATTGCATGAGATATATGGAAGACATATCTAACTTAGAGCCTGCAGAAACAATTATAGAATGAAAATGGAGTTTGCTTGGTTCTTGAACATGGGCAACTTTGTTTGATACTATAATTCACTTTGATGTGATGATTATTCAATCTATTTCAAACAATTTGCTCCGATCAGAACAGAAAATTAGGTAGTTTTGGAATCACTTCAAAATTATATTCAGCTGTTCTTTTGACAGATTTGTAGCCCATTTGTGTTTGGCACTTTTCTTAGCTACAGTTAAGCCTCTCTTTCACATTCACAATTTTGTTGAATGGCTTGCATGCTTTCCTATTTTGGCCTTGGTGTATCACTTACATCTATGTTAACTCCAATGCTAACTCCAGTGTTGCTTCTATGCATAAAATATTTCATATACTAGTGCACATAGTGTGCCTGTGTTGTGTGTGTGTGTGTGTCTCTCTCTCTTTCTGTGTTCCCAAAGAAGTTCTTCCAGGATCTCAAGAGTGGTTGTATGTGCAGGGTTTGATGTGTCATTATCTTCACTAAGGAAATACATCCCAACAGCTTGGGATCAGTCACTGGTGGGTTCCAGTATTTGGGCAATTTCAGATTGTAATGTTGGCATTTGGAGGGAAGCTGAACTTGAATCCTGGGATGATGAACTTGGAGTGGGCCAGGTTGTTTTCCGTGATGATGGAAGCTCTTTTAAGCTTGGCAGTGAAGCTATGGCTTTGTCTGAGTACGCTTTAATAAGTGAAGAAGAAGAAAGTGATTCAAGCTCAGAACAATCTGATTCTAGCGAGAACGAAGAAGACAGCATGCAGGGTTTAGGATTCCTCGAGAGCTCAACTTTACAAAAAGGTGTCCAGACAGAAACAGCCATATTTACAAAGTGGGAGAATCACACCCGCGGTATAGCTTCTAAGATGATGGCAAATATGGGATACCGTGAAGGAATGGGCTTAGGTGTATCTGGCCAGGGACTATTGGACCCTATTTCGGTTAAAGTTCTTAAGCCGAAACAATCACTGGACCATGCTTTGGAGTCCCAGAAAGAGGAAAAAAGCGAAGTGAGCCAGAAAAAAAAGAGAAGCAGAGGTGGGAAAAGAAAACGTGAGAAGAAGTTTGCCGCAGTAGTTAGGACAATAAAAGATGAAGAGGAATTGAGGCCGGACGTTTTCAGTCTGATTAATAGCCAACTAGCAATGCACAATGAAGCTTTGAATAGTGGGTCAGCTAAGAAGAAAGCTAAAGGCTCAGGAGAAAAAAAGGTTGATAGAAGAGATTTGGTTGCTTATGATGATGAGATGAAGGACTTAAGGATTCGTGTGGAAAAGCTTGAGGAGATGGCAAATAGAAACAAAAAGGACAAAGTGGTTTATGAGGCAGCCACGAGGAAGTTGAATGAGACTCGCAAGGCCTTGTCAGAAGCGGAGGCTGCTCATACATCTGCATCAAATGCACTAGCCAGTAGAGAAAAAGAGAAGAAGTGGCTTAAGTTTTGAGGTGATGGTTTCTTATTGTTTGTGTAATTCACTACTTACGCGGCATGTGAATGGTTTGGGTCCGAAAGTGCTCTCCTTTGCATGGTGTCCTTTGTAATCGTGATATTTAATATCATGCATCCAATCCAATCATGTGCCCGCTGATTGACGGTATTGCTGTGTTATTGCTCCAATTTTTTTTTATTTTTTTTTTATGAACACCAATTAACGATAAAATGAATTCTCTTTATCGTGCCCTCCTTTTCCAACTCGAAATCTCTCTTTCCTTCTTTTTATTTCCAACTCCGACGTTTTTGGCGGAGCCCCATGTCCAAGCTTTGATATGGACTGGAAGAATCTTCCTTTGGGGAAAGGGAGTTCTTAAGACAAAAGTAATCCAAACGCAATTTATCTCAATTCCAGGCTCATATAAGCCAATCTTATATCATTTTTATAGCAATGAATATGTATGCTCTAAGTGATGCTACGCTAATATCAATATAAAAAAAGGAACTTCTGGGTAAAATTGAATCCGACTGTGATAAGAAAACCGTACAAATGTGTGAATCGTGTCATCCGTACGTGCTCCGCGAGCCCTGCAGTCTACGAGGTAAATCACTGCTCGTAGCAGCCAGTAGATCTTTGAGATCTACTTGAGCCTGCATTTGACACGGCTTGAGAACATTAAATTATCACCCAGAGTCAAATCATAATCTCCTGTGTGTTCTAACAAAGTTCATCGTGTTCATTGCAATGGCAGTCGAACACGCATAAACTCCAGCCAGGCAAAAGCTTGCTGATACTAGAAGAAAGGCCTTCCACTGCCTTCCAGATGCTAGAATAGCCAATGCAGTCAACACAAGAGCTGTCGCAGAAAGAGCATTTTTCCAAGCATGGAAAGCCTTGACAGTACTACTGCATCCCTTGCAATGAATTACGTGTCGGAAATATCGGTTGGCCAAATTAGGAGCATGCATTGTTCCAATCCCACCCTTGGCCGGTGAAGAAGCTGAAGCACCGGCAACAAAACCAGCAGGTGTGTGTTCTATGACAGCAGGCACTTCAGGCAGAGATATTGAGCTATGCCCAAAATAATAAGGCATTCCATGTCCAACTTTGTCCATCCATTTCCTATATTCTGCTACCCAAGTATCTGAGGACCTTAAGTTAAGATACAATTTCTTTGTGGGGACCTTTTCTTTCATTAAAAACTCATTTTGGGATGACAGAAATCCCATATCTTGCTCAAAGACCTTGCATGCATTCTGATGAAAGTACCATTCAGGGATCCACTTCACTGCAAAATTAGATCTTCTTGTTGAGCCAAACCTTACAATGAGCATGGATTTTCCTTGTCCAGTTGGTCTGCAAAGAAAAAGACCTGTGGAATATTGTCTCTGCCCTTTCTCATCTACAGTTTCTAAGTTATTGGATAGGACGCAGGGTGCTTCAAATCGTAAGAAATTTTGCAGTGTCGGACCTTTTCCTTTACTCCACCACCCTGCAAACCCCCGATCTGTTCTTTCAGTCACCTCAAAAGATAATGGTTGGGCGTCTTCCCTTTTTGCAGTCCAGTCTGTCCTATCATGTGAGATTGGGACATGTGCTGGATCCATCAAATTTTCAAGAAGTATTGAGTGATCATAAGGAAGTTCGTGGATGGTCGAAACATCTTGGAAACCAGGCCTGGAGAAGTTCTCAAACCAAGGTAGTTTGCTCACATTTGGTGGTGTCTTTTGAGACATCCACACCCATACAACTCCTTGGGAGTCCCTCACCTCGTATGTTTTGACACAGGCTGCTCGAGGAATTTCAGCACTTTCAGGAAGCTGTTTGTGAAGATATCCATTGACTTCATTAGCCAGGAATGTGGAAAACAAAATAATTATCATGTAATTGAAATTAAGAACAGAAAACACAAAGTCAGACCTGAGGTATCTTGACACATTTACCCTCCCCTTCAAACTGCCAACCATGATATAAACATTCAAGTCTCCCGTCCATCAACTGGCCTTCTGATAGTTTAGCTAACCTGCACGTGACAGCAGGAAATTGAAGGTTTAGTCATTTATACCATTCAAGTCTCCGAAGCTCTGTGCTCTTGGCCAAGGGTTTCCCACAGCAATCCAGAGCCAGGCAATGCAAGTATTATTTTTGGCACTGCAGAAACTTCCATTCAAAAGCATAATTTAAGCCGCACATCAGTGAGCTATGCTATATCCGTTAACCATTAGCAGTTCATGACACAAATCAAAATTGTACATTTTGGTGGAAATAATTCAACCGAAAGCCTGGTCCATCGTTTCAACCAGCCAAGAAACTGCCATAAAAGAGCAAGAAGTTGCTCCAATTTCAACCGCTTAGGAGTTAGGTGGTAATTGAACGAGCTTTGAACTACAGCGCAAGAACCCAATAAGCAGAGTGGTAAGACTCTTGAACTCTCAATGACTTCAGCAGCAGTAATCTGAATTTCTAATTTTCTTTTATTCACAAGACTCTATCTAAACATAGACGTCTAAAACACAAGTTGCCGCGTCCAGGCTCACGATCCAGCTTTCTCTGACAGTAATGCTATAGAAATTGAATCCTTTTTTTTTTTTTTTTTATCTGGATTGAGCTTTGCAAAATGACTTAAGCCCTTTTGCTCCAAGAGTTGCATTTTGCAATTTTTCAAGGTGATCTTTAGTAACTACAGCCAATTTGTCTTCGGATGTTTATTAAGTTGAAATCAACAAGAATTCAACAGCAGAAGTATCAAGTAGCGGTAACAGTATAACTGAAAAGGCAAACGGATTACCTGTGGGGGCATCGATCTTCATAACAGCGAGACTGACCTTGTCCATCTTTAAACAAAACGATCTGCTTATCGAAGACGGTAAGACCCAGAGGCGCATCATCCGGTACATCCCTGGTCAGGTAAAGTGGGTACCACTCCTGCGTCCAATCATACTCTGCGGCGACTCTCTCCTCTCCACTAGACGGACCCACAAGCGCCGTCTGATCATTGTCTCCTCTTTTGGTCTCATCGAGTGGAGAAAGCACAGAACTTGAAAGATCCGCCGCCGCATGGAACTTTGTGGGTACTGATTTGGGTTGGTGAGGTTTAAGGTAATGTACGGTTGTCCTTCTGGGTGGTTGCGTGAGTTTGGGCAGTGGAGAGAAACGAAGGGGTTTAGAGAGACAAGCCATGGTGTGAAATGACGAAGCCATAACCAGCAATGGTTTCTGCTTCTTCTTCTTCTTCTTTTTTTTTGGTTTGTTTTTCTAGGTTCTCTAGGAAAAGAGAGGTTGAAAAAAAGAGAAAGAAAGGCGTGGAAGAAGGCGGCGGCGCCAGAAATGGCTTCGTGGAGAGGATGCCGGAGGAGTACGATAGTAGAAAATCAGCGGCCGTTGCTTGAGGGACGCTTGCATTTTTCCTGACCACACGCTCAGGTTTGTCCTTTTCTTTGCGTTTCTTGGCCTTCCACCAAACCACAGTGGACTCCACCGAATGCTGTATCATTTGTGTGTTTTTATTGCCACCTAGGTACGAAATTATTATTATTATTTTTTTAAAATAAAAATCATAAAATAAAAAATAAATTAAATACAACAAAATTCGTATTAATTGAAAAGCCGATGACTCATAATTTAAAATCAAAATAATTTGAAATATTAAACCACGAATGATTTTAAAACCCAATCAACTTAAATTAACCCAGGTTCGACCCACTCCTCGTGGTGAAGAACTATGATCAGCCACGCACGGCTCTGTCAAATTTCGAACAGGGATTAAGTCGAAGCTTCTAATTTGAGGTAGGCAAAGATTCTGAAGTAACCATCTTGGAATTCGAGCAATAACTTAAAATAAATTTATCTATTTACAGGGACAACCTAGGAATAAACCGCATGGAAAAGAAATGCCGGACCTTCACCACGTCTTCTGTAAGCGGAATTGGCTTGTCTTTTCCTGTTTCGAGCTTTTGACCAACAAGGGCATGCTTGGTCGGCATCAATGGAATACAAATCTATGCGGCAGGCATACGGATTCTTTGTCAACTTCCTTTTTAACATATTACGATAGTTGAATTGGCTGGAACATTCGGTTTCCTTTAAAAAATACAATTTCTTGTAAGCGGAATCGGCATGTCTTTTCCCGTTTCGATATCTTTGTGCTACCGGCGAACGCCGGCCTATTATTCTTCCTTTGCATGGAAGCCACTCTGAACAGTGAACACGAGAGTTCTTGGCCCACGTAATTCTCACCCATACACACAATCTCAGCCAAAATTGAGGCGAATCCTTGTTTTTTCCACCCGAAACAACTCCCTCTGACTTTAAACATTTTCACGCCCGTAAAATGCATACATGCTGCAGTGGGGGAGGGGGGTTGTTTGCAGGGGGAGAGAACATGGGGAGAGAGAGCAAGCGGTTCGTCCCTGTTTCGAAATTTAGCAATTTGTCGAGATACGGCACTTCATTGCACCAGAGGAAGGCTACTTTGGAATCTTTATATGAAAACCTCGTATTCATTACGGGTCTGAATCATCCAAGGCGTACTGAGCTGACTGCATTGTTTTCAGCTCATTTTCTTTAGTTCGCCATTGCAAAAAGCATCAACGGATCTGCACCAGACCACAAAAATATGGTCCTTCTTCAAAGAGATGTATAGACCTAAAAGCGGCCTCAAACCCAATGCCTTGCTGGCAGCCCATGACCATCTCTCTATTCCATCAGATCCCATGGCAGCAACGCTCTCTACACTTGTAGCACAGCATTGTGGAAGAATTGTGAGTGTCCAATGACCATCCACTTGAAGCATTGATCACGATTAGGTATGCTTGATTCAGGCCCTGGCAGTTAGCCTCTGTTACTTCTCCAATGACCAGTATTAAGACACACGGTGGCCAGAGCGTCAGCTTTGAAAGGCCAAATTAAAATTTCCAACTATGTGCAATGACACACCATATGATTTCTAGTTTCATGGTTCCATTGAAAGCCTAGCCATCATGGACAATAAAACAGGCCAATTGAAAATAATTTAGCCATAATTCAGAAGTTGTAAAACCAATAAAGAAAGCATTCTAAGGCTATAAGTCTTTCTTGCTCAGTTGGGAATGAGGAGATCCTGTTGAACAATTCTCTTTCACCTGAAACGGACTGATAAGAGATCCCACAAGAAATTCTGGACAGAAAAAAAGCAATCACACACCCTCTCTCCCACACAGCATCAGGTCCAAGAATATAAATCCTAATGAGCATCGTACTCCCAAACTCTATAACAACTTTCAGCCTTTCAAAAGGACAAAGTTTAAAAGGAACCTGGAAAGTTTTATGCTAACAGTGCAAGGGCATTTAATGCTCTTAATGTCCACTCTAAATCCATAAAATTTTCCCTTTTCACCATGAATATTTATATTTTTCTCGTGCCCACATTCCAACAATGACACAGCGGCATTAGTCTTACCTTCTACATGTGCAAGTTCGGCTAAAAATTCTATTCCCATATGGCCTATAATATGCCGTCCACCATACAAAGATATCGAGTGTAGCCAAGGACAAGTGTTTTTCACCATCCCCACCATACAAAGATATCAAATGTGGCCGAGGACAAGTATTTTTCACCATTGAGTTGCTAATGGTGTACGCAACTCATGCATATGAGGTAAAACAAGTAAATGTTCATTTCAAACCAACATAACTGGTTCAACCATTCCTTTTTGATATTGATAGGACATATTTCATTTGAGCTAACAAATATATTAGAAAATTACAGATGGTCTGTGACATTACCCATTTGAGAGTTTCCAAATTTATTGATTTCCAGTACCCATGCCATCAACTTCTGCAAGTTCTACTAGATCATCCACATCATCAATTGGAATTTCTTCATCATTGCTGACAGAAAAACCTACAGATTCATGAAGTTTGTTTCAGGAAATATTTTATACCTGTCAATAATAACTGGAGTAATCTCGCCAGTTTGTTAATCAGGAATAATGCATATAAGGTGGATCAACAAGGAAATGTACTTGTAGAAATCAAAATTTAGGTTTCCTCCTTGGGAATTGAAACAAAATTAGCAAGTTTTGCGGAACAATACAAGACAATTGCAATAGGTATATTTGCCCAAGTAACGAATAGCAACATGAATTTAATGATCTCCTCCTTTTGTTTCCAAATGCAACTGCAGCTTAAAAATTAAAGTATTTCCAACACCATACCCATGACCCCCCACATTCCTATCATTGAAGTACAAAACCTGCTGATGATTCAAATAATTTGACATTGGAATAATGGTTTCTATTTACAAGATCTTGGCTGCAAAAGTCAGACACTTGAGAACATATCAATTCAGAAAGCAACTGTGGAGTATTAGGATAGGCTAATTGTAGAGCAGAGATCACCAGACCCGGGTGCACCTTAATCACTAGAAAGCCCAGGCCACCTCAGATAGGTACTGTTTTTTCTACCAAATGATAGGAGCTGTATGTCTGAAACATTCTAAAATATCTCAATGGAGGTAGAGGCCCAAAAACTGGTTGAGGTATAATTTAACTATTCAACTGCACTTGATGAAGAAAACTTCAGTGAAAAGTTGTCTCCATTCCAGACAAAAGACTCAACTCAAGGATGCTCTTTGCAGTTGTCTTTATCTAGTTATCTATCATTCCATCAAGGGAGAATAAATTTCCCCATTATAGCAGGGGACAGGCCAGCCATTACATATTGATTAGGTTACCAATCAAATAACTTACTCCATGTGTTCCTGGAAAAAAAGTCAACTAAGTATCCAAATAGACTAAATTAAAGTTAGTGATTCATTTCAACTACTATGGACAGGGAATGATAATTACTTGTCTGAACTGATAAGGTAGGTGTCTGGGTCAGTTCACTTGCTTCTGGTGCACTATCAAGAAGATATGGAAGTTCCAAAAGCTGTAACAAAGATTCTGTCTGAGGATTCCGAGGACAATCTGCACAAAAGATTGAAAAATAAAAAGAAAAAGGGTCAAGCAAGCATATCAAGAGGTTGGATGGTGTAGGATGGGAAATCAAACAGGAAAAAACAAGAAAATCTAAAGATCGCGCATAGGAATCCACCCACAAACTGACAATCATTGATAAAACTCAATAATAATTTGCCACTATCAATATCCATAACAAGCCTGTCTAATGAAATAACATGAGCCCTATTTATAAAACAAAAAATGAGAATGATATCTAACAATTAATACAATAATTATCACTTCCTAAACTGTCTTCTAAAGTATTTTTTTTGATATCTTTTTCCATTAGCATGATCTGCACCATCATATGTGGTCCAGAACCTTGATCAACAGACAACTTTAGACCACATTGATATCAGAATGAATATAGGTATTGAAAGTCCAATACTATAGAGGTTGGAAAACAGAAGCTATACCATTAAGCACCTTTTGACAATGTGTTTGCTTACGCAAATGAGGTAAAAGCTGACTCACTACAGAACTGACCAAAGCATTTTTCAGTCATTCAACCTACTAGCTAACAAAACTTGAACCAAGGGTGCCAACAGATCTCTTACATTATGCAAATTCATCAGGTGATCACATGCTAAGGCATAATAATACCAGACATCCTGTTAAAGCATCTTGGTTTTGGTCGAGAATTTTGAATGCCTCGCAAAGGGACATAATCCAGGATGCTAAACTTTTGACTGTGTGAAATCAATTAATATCATTATTCAATATCAGCAAAAGATTTCTGGGATCACTTCCAATGGCAGTTACCAGAAAAGGAACTGTTTGAGTCAGACTGAGTGGGGTTGAAAGGTGGAACAGTGCGTGCAAATTCAAAAGGTTTGGCCCCCCTTTCTTGTAATCTGCTCCTGACCCATTCACGACAAGCTTGCATTTCAAGCTTTGTATCCCTATCATTGAGAAGCAAAAGGTCATCAATTACCCAAAAAGTGAGGGTTCTGGCCACAACATCTTAAATCATGATCTAAGGTACTTTGAAATGCATACAAACCCAAAATTTGCATTTTTAGTAGTTAATGGAAAGATAGAGTTAAACTTCCGTGTAATTGCGAGCCATTCCTCATCATAGTGAATTTCACAAGGCCCAGGCTCAGATTCTATTTCAACAATCTGCAAGATCATTAGTTTCCCAATCGTGGAATAAGCCATCAAGATAAGCTACTACAAAACAAGGCATTACAGACAAAATTGCCAATCACAATAGAACACCTGTAAAAATTTGCGCCTGGGAAGGCATTTATCAAGTGCAAGGAATTTCGTCACTGGACCACCTTCACCATGCTGAACAAGGGCAGCAAATTGGCAGTGCAGGTGAGCTGAGAACCAATAATTGGGCCTCAAGTTTTCCAACAGTTGAGCTGCAGCTCTACTTCCTAGGGTTCTTTCCTGAATCTGAGAACATTTCAATCTCATTAGATATGGTGATCAAATTCAACAATCATAAAATGGCAATCAAATTGAGAATTTTTGTCTTAATGTCCAAATCAGATGCAAAATACAAGGATATTCAGATTGTGATCCCTTGCCATGAGATAGCCTCTCAGAGACTTTTTTGTTTTTGAACTGGGCAGCTGATATCCCATTTTAAAAAAAAAAATGTGCAGTGAAGAAGCAACCATAAGCATCCTACAGCTTAATGTCTAGTATTAGACTAATAAAAAAGGAAAAAAAATGCAATAAAGCTTTTTCAGAGTTGCTATATAGCTTATAAGCACCTCTTTTTCAAAGTATCGTTTACGTCGAACAAGTTGCTTCCAGTCCCCATAATCAGTGATACCAAGAGGCCAATCATGTGAAAGGAATATATCAATAGGTTCCACAATTTGCATAAGCTTGTGGACATCATACTCACGAACATGGTACACTGACCTTATGTTCCTGGCATCATAAGGAGGCCTCTCATGGTGTCCTGTCCAAGTAAATTGAATGCTAGGTGTTTACTCCAACACTATTTCACAATCAAGGTAGAAACAATGTCTAAACTTCACAGAAAGGGCAAAACATTAGTCTTTCAGCATCACATTCCAAAAAATGAAACACAAACATTTCCTGCAGAGGTACAAGGAAAACCAACCAACCAACCTAAATGATAATCTCGCGCATTATAAATTCCAGAAAGTCCGCCAATACGAAGGTTGCCAACCTTAACAACCCCAGCAAAACCAATGAAGTATATGTTGGGTGCCGCCCAGCCACCGTAATATCTGGTAAAAAAGAAGCCACTGTATTACCAATTTATCCTAAGAAGTTCCAATGAAAATCCGATGGCCGTTTCATGGAAACATCTACTCGCAATAGACAACCAAGGTCAAATACTAGCAGTGAGAATGCTAAGTGCCTGCAATATAACGGCGAAGAAGGCATTAAAAGAAAAAAAAAAAAAAACAGAAAAGAAAAAGAAAGGCAGCGGACACTCACAATTCCCACAAATAATTGGAAGCTTCGTGATTACCGCCGATGAAGATGGTGGGAATGGGAGCGACCTGTAGGCCGGAATAGTACTTCCAGAAAGACTTCATCTCCCGATATTTCGGCGGCACACTTAAACTCTCCATGTCACTCTCATTCCTCACGGCCTGGAAGTCGCCGCAGCAAAGTAGAAGGTCGATTTTGGTGTGCTGAAGCTTCTCAATGTGTTGGATCGTTTCGTAAACCTTGTCCAGATCTCCATGCATACATCCCTCCACTGCTATCTTCATCTCTCTCAACCCGACCCTCCCTCCTGGCTTCGCTTTTAGGGTTTTAATTTTAATTTTTTTTAACCGTTTTCTACAAGAATTTCGCTTTTTATGAAATGGGCCTGGGCCAATCACAGGCGCAGGATTAAGAAGGCCAGGCCGCTGAAAGCCCAAAACTTGCGGAGCAGCTTCCCTGGTAACCGTCGGTGAAAAACTGCCAAAACCCTAGCAAAAGGATGCGACTTCCTCTAACTCACTCTCTCGCGCTGTCTCGCCAAAACGGGCTGGCTCCTTGTCTTGTCTGTGGAATCGAAGTCCACAAGCTTTCTTCGCGGAGACGAGGCTTCTAATCTCTCTCTCTCTCTCTCGCTCTGGGTTGGCAGAGAGGGAATCTCGATAAAAAAAAAAGAAGTAAATCATGGCGGACGTTATGATAATGAAAGACATAGAGGCGAGGGCGGTTGCCGCCGGGATTGATATCCCACAGGTGGATCTCGACACCATCCAGCTCCCTCCCGGTGATGATTTTGGCATCATTAGGTAATTTCCCTCTCCATGCTACTTCGCAATGCTCTGTTTGGTTGCCTAGAAAATCCTGTGGCGGTTCGTTGACCTCAATTATTATTATCATTATTTCTTAATTTTGCTAGACGACGAAGATGCGATGTTATCTGATTTGAAAGTTTATTGCTCTCATTGTAGTACAATTTGTGGCTTGATTGTGAAGTTCATTTTTTTTTTAACATTGTTGCCTTTTGGGTAGTGATGATGAGGACGTTTATCAAGAGGAACAGTTGGACGTTGACACTGGTTTTGGCAACATTATCGTTGTCGATCATCTCCCAGTTGTTCCTCTGGAAAAGTTTGACAAGCTTGAAGGTGTCATTCGTAAACTTTATAGCCAGGTTGGTGGTATTAAGGAGGATGGCTTTTGGATGCCCGTCGACCCGGACACCCAAAAGACATTGGGTTACTGCTTCATTGAGTTCAATACACCCCAGGTACATATCTCTTTCTCTCTCTCTCTTTCTCTCTCTCAGTTACATGTGTGCGCACACGCACACACACACACACACGTGCTTATGTAGACAGGGGTGACTGTTTGTGATATGGCATCTGATTTTGTATTATGAACAATCCCAGGAAGCTGAGCTAGCCAAGGAGAAGACTAATGGGTATAAGTTGGATAGGGCACATATTTTTGTTGTCAACATGTTTGATGACTTTGATAGATTTATGAAGGTCCCGGATGAGTGGGCTCCCCCAGAAATTAAGCCATATGCTCCTGGGGTAACTAGCTTAATTAAATTGTTTTTGCTGTCCCTCATTCTTTTTTGTTCCCATTCTCAGAACTTCTTCTGAGGTGTATCTAATTGAATATATTTATTCATATTTATGGTACAATTAATTGTGTGCATCTCAGGAAAATCTACAACACTGGCTTACAGATGACAAAGCTCGAGATCAGTTTGTGATTCGCGCTGGTACAGATACTGAGGTTTTCTGGAATGATGCTAGACAATTGAAGCCCGACCCTGTTTATAAGCGTACTGTAAGTTGCATCCTTTATTACATTGAATTTAGTTATCTGGTTACTGGAGACCTGTTTCAACTTTCTTTCTATATAGAGTTATCTGACTACTTGTCCAGGTGACCACAGGGTGACAGACTGATATATAATGTGGCAAATTTCTGTTAGCTGCTTTTGGTTGTTTTTTCCGATAAGTCTTACTTTCTTCTGGGAAGCTTAATCTTTTGTTCTGGGTTTAATACTAAACCATGTTCGTCTTGCAGTATTGGACTGAGAGTTTTGTTCAGTGGTCTCCCCTTGGAACATACTTGGCAACAGTTCACAGGCAGGGTGCAGTTGTTTGGGGTGGTGCAAATTCCTTCGATCGCCTAATGCGATATTCTCATCATCTGGTGCCTTTTTGGTTCTCAACCTGCTTGTCAGAGCTATATTTGTGCTTCACATTCTTTAACTTTATTTCTGTGGAATGCAGGTTAAACTGATTGATTTTTCTCCAGGCGAGAAATATTTGGTGACCTACAGCAGTCATGAACCAAGCAATCCCCGTGATGCAAATGTGAGATTTATTTTTGTTGCTATTGTACTTCACTTTGTTATGTATGCCTTGTCTGATGTTCTTGGTGTTTAGAGGATCGTGATTAATATATTTGATGTGAGAACTGCTAAAGTGATGAGAGATTTTAAGGGAAGTGCTGATGAATTTACAATTGGAGGGGCTCCTAGTGTTACTGGATTCTCTTGGCCCATTTTCAGGTATTGTCTTTGCTATCGGTAACTGTTACCCTTATAAGTCTGCTTTTAATCCCTCCTTTCCTTTGCTGTTGGGATATTCCCATCATCAGTGGATAGGTTTGATGGCACATTGCTTGAATTTTTTCAGGTGGGGTGGTGGAAAAGATGATAAATATTTTGCCAAGATTGGAAAAAACATGATCTCTGTCTATGAAACTGAGACCTTTGGTCTTATTGACAAGAAATCCTTGAAGGTTGAAAATGTTATGGACTTTAGCTGGTCGCCAACTGATCCCATCCTTGCTTTATTTGTCCCTGAACTTGGTGGGGGAAACCAACCTGCTAGGGTGAGTACTATGTTTGAAAAGTAGCCTTCCTACAATTAAATAACTAATGTCTTCTCTACCCTGCAATTATGAAATTTACAGGTCAGTCTTGTTCAAATTCCCAGTAAAGAGGAATTGAGGCAAAAGAATCTCTTCAGTGTCAGTGACTGCAAAATGTACTGGCAAAGCAATGGAGACTACCTTGCCGTGAATGTTGATCGGTATACAAAAACAAAGAAAAGCACATACACAGGCTTTGAGCTTTTCCGAATAAAGGAGCGAGACATACCCATTGAGGTATTGGAGCTTGACAATAAGAACGACAAGATCATTGCCTTTGCTTGGGAGCCAAAGGGTCATAGGTTTGCAATTATTCACGGTGATGGCCCAAGGCCAGATGTAAGTTTTTATTCAATGAAAACTGCTCAGAATGCTGGCCGGGTTTCAAAGCTCACTACATTAAAGGGCAAGCAAGCAAATGCTCTTTTCTGGTCACCTGCTGGCCGTTTCGTAATACTTGCTGGACTGAAGGGTTTTAATGGACAGTTGGAATTTTATAATGTCGACGAACTTGAGACCATGGCAACATCTGAACATTTTATGGCTACAGATATTGAATGGGATCCCACTGGAAGGTAATTTTTAGACGAAGTATAGTAGCTTCAATGCAGGGGTTGTCTCAAACATCATTAAATCTTGTTTTGACTGGCAGCTTCAATGTGGGGGTGCATGCCTTTAACATCATTGAGGCTCTGTTTTTAACTACCATTCAAAACTCTGACTGCATTTAGCAACTGAAATGGAACATTACTACCAAGTTTGCATTTTACATGTGCTTGAAATTGGTCTAAATGTTGGTGGTTACGGTTTTTTTTATTCTTTTACATTCAAATAGGATATTTGATTCCTTGTTCTGTGGCTCCAATGTGTGTGCTGTTTAGGTATGTGGCTACTTCTGTGACTTCAGTTCATCATGAAATGGAGAATGGGTTTAACATCTGGTCTTTCAATGGCAAGCTACTTTATCGGATACTCAAAGACCACTTTTTTCAGGTGGGACGAGTCATCGCTCTTATATTGCAACGGTAGAAAGTAGTTATTTGTACTGTTTTCAAATGTTTGGAGGCATTTACTGATACCATTGCCCTTTATTTTCCCTTAATTTTGTTCAGTTAATAGTTTAAGGGATCATTTCCATAGTGGGTGGGTTGTGAATATCACTAAACATGGTAAGTTTAATAATTTGTACCTTTCAAAGAAATGGTAGAGAGTTTAAAAGATTAATATTGTTGCTTTCAACACTTTTTCACCTGTTTCTTAGAGAGAACCCTTTTCTTTTGGTCTTATCTACCGTTTTGCTGTATATTAATTGGGTGTACCAAAATTTTGGGTTTTGACTATTATGATCACCACTTATTTGTGATTCAAGCATTGGCTGACTCATAATGTTTGTTACAGTTTTTGTGGCGCCCAAGGCCACCATCATTCCTGACTCCTGAAAAGGAGGAAGAAATTGCAAAGAATTTGAAGAAGTACAGTAAGAAATATGAAGCAGAAGACCAAGATGTGTCATTGCAGTTGAGTGAGCAGGATCGCGAGAAGAGGAGAATGTTGAAGGATGAATGGGACAAGTGGGTCAGCGAGTGGAAGCGGCTGCACGAGGAAGAGAAAATGGAGAGACAGAACTTAAGAGACGGGGAAGCCAGTGACGAGGAAGAGGAGTATGAAGCCAAAGAAGTTGAAGTGGAAGAGTTGTTAGATGTTACTGAAGAGGTTCTTTCTTTTGAGTTTGAACAGTAAGCTTTGTTAGTGATAAAATCAGTGCTCGCACATCCTCCGCGCAGTTTTTATTTCAATTACTGCAGCTGTGCCGATGTTCCTAAAACCTTAGTCCCTGTGGTAGTTCTTTGTACTTGTATTTGATCGGGGATTTTGGTACTATTCTCTCTGACATCACTGTGGATTTATATTAGTTTGATCAATTTTGTTGAGATCCAATCTGTTGGTGATGCTTATTCTTGTGGTGGAATCCTTTCAGGTTTTCATCAGTGCTTTATGGCCATTAATTTTGATCTGAACGGCAGAGAGAGCAGGCTCTCATGCTATGATTAATTCAAACACGAACCCAGATACCCGAATTGTGAAATTAACACAGAAGGGCTCTCCATCTCTCCGCTGCTGCGGGGAGCTAAGTATCTTTTCTCTGTAGGCACAAACGAATTGCCGTCAGTATCTCGCGTGAATACGTCTCTTTGGCAGCAAGTTGGCGGGCTATCATGGCCACAGAAGTGTTAGCTACCAACGCGACGGCTGAATGTCTATTTACCATATGGCCTGGAGAGGCCCACCACAGGTCACACGCCTTTTAGCTTTGGAGTGTTGCATCACCCAAAAGCACGGAATGAAAAGGGGAAAGCCAAAACAATCGCACGCCGCCATCGAGTGCCAAATTGTCCCTCTTTCCCACTTAAATCAATTATATAGTTGATCTGTAAGATCGTGCAGGACAGCTCGGCCACTGTACGAGTGTCACAATGAATAGTGGGATCAACTAATAAGATGTCTCATCTTGCTAAAATTGTAAAATATATCATACTAGTACATTTTAACAACACCCTGTTATAAATTCTAGTATGACGTAAGAATTTCATTGTAAACTCCGCGAGAACAGCCTGGCATCCGACCATCGAACAATTAATACTGCAGTGGCTAAAGAAGCAATTCTTAGACATGCCACTGGCACCCCATTATTGGAAAGTTATATATTTTAACTAATGAGAACAGTCTTTGACATAATCTATATCTTAGTCCTAAAGTAGTCTGTGTGTATATAATATATATATATGTGATGTTTATACTATAACTCAGGAGGATGAGTTAGTGAAAGAGCGATAAGTTAGTGGTAAAGAAGTTGATTTGCACGATTGGGTTGGGCGTGAGAAGTTGCAAGAAACGAGCTGCTGGTGTGATTGGGATTGGCACCCGACTTTCATCATTGTGTCCTTTCTTGGGAAGATTAGCATGTGTGAACTTGAGAAATACCGACGACCCAATTCTGAATCAGAATCCAGTCCATTTTGTTACGCGATAAGATGACAGTGTAATTTATGATAACAATTCATAGGTCGTTAGCCAATCAATCAATCAATCTCTGTCACGCTCTCTGTGGGGACACTTTCCAGCTTTCTCCCACCATCCACTAGACCAGCCATTCTTAAGATTCTAATCGTGCTCCTCTCCCTGTCACTCCGAGATTCCGTATCTAATTAATTTATGTTATACCCCACTCAAATAATACAATCCTAATTGAGTGAACCGCCGCGAGATTCCAATGATAATGGCAACTAATTAACATCGAAGCAACTTCTGACAACTCAGTTCTTAAAAATATAAAAAAGCATCTGACAACTCACCATTTTCCTTGACATGGGGGGTATTCTGGCGGGCTGTTACAAACAATTGTCTCTGGACGTTTTAGTAGGGCATGACAACGACAATGGCTTAAAAACTTCTGGGAGATTCACAAAGCTTCCGTGCAGGAAAACAGAACCTAATTTCTAGATTCAGACCGTATATGGACTCTTGGGTTCGACTTCTTCTTGACCAAGTGTCAAGACATTAGATTAAGTGCGTGGAAAGTACATGGTGCTAGATGTTGAACAACTTTTCGCCCCATCACTGTGTCATTTGTGCATTTTGGTTTGATCCGACTTATCACTTGCAGTTATTAATGCATCGCGTGGTCTTGCGTGGACTCATTCTCGCGAGACCAGGCTTCATGGTCATGATTTCCATTAGAGGCTTCATGGTCATAATTTCCATTAGAGCCACTAGCCAAGTGGGTTTTTTACACCAAGTTTCTAAGTTTCTGTTACGAGGAGAAGCACCGCCGGATTATAAATAAATAAATAAATGTTAAAAAGATGTCACCATGTCAATATATCTATCTTAAAAATAAATTTGACTCTTTAAACAGTTAATTATAATACCATAAATTAGGTCAATTGTGCTCTTGAAATACAAATAATTTTTTCATTGGTGTACATTACACAAGTGAGTAATAAAAATAATACAAATATGTTAAATCTAACAAATTTATATAAACAAAATATAAAAGAGAGAAAGTTTATTAAAAATAAATATTAAAAATAAGAATAATAACATATAGTAATGGTTAAAGGTAATTAAAAATGATTAAGTTTAATTATCACAACTTAAAAGTTTTAAAAAGTTTTGAATTTGGGTAGGCATCACATGTATCTTTTATATCAATTTTAAATTTGAATAATTTAAAAACGTGCGAAATATTATTTTATAAATATATAAAATAAGTTTTTTATTTTTAATATGAAATAAAAAATTTTAAAATATCATTATTTTTAACCGTTACTTCATTATTCACTTTCAAGTTGGTAAAAACCATACCAAACTTCATTTTTTTGGGGGAGGGGGGGGGCTCCGAAGAGTCTCATTGCCGTATTTCTAGATGGGCAATCGAGGATATTAAGTGTACACTTTACATATTCAATTAATGAGTTATGCTTGTGCTACTAAGACAACAACCGTCTCCCCCACTAGGATACCAAGAACAGAGTTGTTGGATCATTTGTACTACAAGTGCGGGTTTAATTTGTAAGGTAATTAATTTCTCTTTTCCAAACAATGAGAATTTTTTTTTAAAAAAAAATAAAAATAAAAATCGAGAGACAAATTCAGGGAGAACAGTGGGGCCCAAGTCTTCCGAAGCGCAAGACCTAAGAGTTTGGATTTTAAAATAAAAAAAAAAAAAAAATCCAGGGTCAGTGGACCCAAGTCTTGCATAAATCACGCAAGTGAAGCCCACACGGTATTGGCAAGATTAGCGACAATTTATTAATCCCCCAAGGAAATTGTTGCCCCAAGACAAAAATTGCCAAAATTCTATTAAGTTATAGGGTATGGCATAATGATCAATTAAAAGGTAATTTTTCTTTTTCTTCCTCCATCTACTCATCTTTTGACGTTTTGAAGTCTATGTCGAAGTCATTGGCAACTTTCGATCAAAAACACATTCACAACCAATTTATTCACTTTGGTCTTAAAAATTCAGTTTCTTCTATTTTTCTTTTCAAACAAAAGCTTGTGGTACCGTTCTAGAAAAAATGGATGATCGCCCGTACACTTTGCTGTCCTTGAGATCGGGCCCACCTTTCTTTTCTCGACATAACTAAAAAAACATATACGCCCACAAGTTTTCCACAATACTCCTACTTCGTCCGTATCATACATTAGAGCTGACCCTGAACCAAGTTAAGTTCATAAGAATAGCGAACTAGACAATTTCAATTTTAATTACGATTTTGGTTTCAATGATGGTTCAACTATTAACTTCGGCTCTGATTTTGGGCCTAATTATCTATTTCAGTGTGATTTCCATCTAGTTCAATTATATTTTTCCTTTTTAACAAAAAATTTTGAAATTTGTATAGAGTGAATGGAATTTTTAATTTATTTTATTCTAAAAAATTCAAAAAGAATAAATTATTTTACTTATATCATTATTATTATTATTTTGCATAAATCTCCGGCTAACCTCCGATTGAAACCGACTATTCGATATGGTTAGAATTACCTACCGGTTAAGCGTCGGTTCTGCGGTTTTAAAATAATTGAACCGCAACTGATCCGTCCATTAGATCAAATTTAAATTCTTTGCTAGGCTGGTTGAGATACGATTCAGGGTCGAATGGACTTGGTGGTCAGCTGTACCATACAGTCTGGAGGGAAGTCAGCTCTGCCATACAGCCTGTAGGGACGTGTCTTGTTGAATACGTTAAAAAAAAAAAAAACAAAAAGAGAAGACAAGGAAGTTCGCAAAACTAATTAGAAATTCCTTTATTTATTTATTTATTCGGATGATCGCACGAATATGGTTTAAATGGGTGAGATTTTTCCTCGAGTGAAACGCTTGCTCACCTTGATTGAATGTACGTGTCCATTTCCAATTGGCCCATTCCCACATCAAAGACAAAAATATATATAACGATGATAAACGATACAATATATATATATATATATATATATTAGTCATGACACTTGTAATTTGTTAATTTTTATTTAATTTTTTAAATAAAAATACTTATCATTTGTATCAAAATAATTTTTTTATATTTAATTCAAATATTAAAAAACTTAAAATTTATCATTATATTTATCATATAAATATTGAAGTCTTTGGAGATATCAAAACCTAATGACATAGAGGTGTTCGATGCAATAGGTGACGTGTGAGGATTCACAGGCTCATTCTCGGTGGCCAGCCTATAAATCTAGCCATAGCCGCTTGTAACGGAAGAGAACTGTAATGACAACAAACGAGAGAGAAGCTATATATATAGGGCCGATTCCTCATGGCTGTTCTCATTTCCAGGATTTCCTTCCCGTGTTTCCTATACGCTTATTTTCTCTGCGCATGCCTCCTCTGTTCTCTGGACGAAAGCTATGCCTCTTTTGAAGGAAGGAAGGTTGCCGAAGGCCACCATCTTGATGAACACAGCCTTACCGTCCAACTCAGCTCCCTGCTTCCACCTACTGCTTGCAAACTATCTTCCAAAGGTTATTTACGTTGCCTCTAAATAAACACACACGCACACACACACACACACAATCTCTCTGTGCCTGCAAGATGGGTGTTATTTAGGGTTGCGTAGCTTGGAGCACGGTACCGACACAAACAGGAAGGAAAGACACCTTACAATATTGATTCTGCTACTCTTATGGTGATTTCGGTTATTACTGGTCCTAATTAATTATTATTACATCTTTATGCTATGGTTTGTGGAGTAAAAAAGACTTAAGATTCTCGCTTAATTTTGTTTTAGCGATAACAAGAAATCATTTAATATAAAAATTTATATTATTAGATAAGTCTCATAAATGAATCCAAAAATTTACGTCAGTAGTTGCGTTTCGTAAACTAAGTGTTTTAAACTCATGATTTCCCGATAGTAGAAATTGGGTTGAAAAAGTTATTCAATTTTTATTTTTCAAAAAAAAAAAAAAAAACAAACCAATCCCCCTAGTGCGCCACGGTGCTTATAGAAAGTAGACCGGAGGGGTTGGGACAACGAAAAGTTTTGCGCGTTTTCCTCACAATGGAAACATGCAGCACTGGTTGGATAATCGAGGTCCCACCACCTTGATTTCAGAGCATATATTCTCTGTGGACACGAACCTTAGTGCCAATAGAGACGCTCGTCCGGTAGGACCAATTGTTAGCGGCCCCATCAACCGGCTTCTTGGTGCTATTATGACCTGTATAGATTTAATTTTTACACCAAGAAACTCTCTTTTAAAAATGTCCCGGCCACCGTACGTCAAGCGTAGGCTTCACGACCCATCCAAGGCTCTAGCTTTTCTTATGTTGCCCCAACTTTGTTTTCATTTTATATAATAAAAGCAATTGGCAATTATGCTCACCCAACTTGTTCTGTCCAAAAGAATATGATTGGGATTTCATAAAACAAAAAAAGAAAATGAAAAAAAGAAGAAGAAATGATTGGAGGCAGGCATGGAGTAGATAGAAGGGCTACTGTTTCGTGCATGATTACAAACAAAATATATACATACACACACATAATCGATCTATGTCCAGTTGCTTAGTCTTTCTTATTTTCGTGACTCGGCTATGTACGTATTTATGACAGTTAGCACATATTTTTGTCTCCTATTTGGTGGATATGCTTCTTTATATTGAGTGATCGATCGCAAGATGCAATATACCTGTGAGCCTTTTTATTCTATTTGTATTATATACCGTGTCTTTAGCCCTTTGGATTAATATAACCAGCGGCGTGTTTTTAAAGCAACTAATGGTCCAATTGTGATCTACTCTCACGACTAAAATATTATCCAATCAGGGGGTCGGTTAGAGTTACAGAGGACAGGTTGCCAAAGAGTCGAAAGGGTTTTTTTGGCACGTCAACGATTCAAAGACGCCCAAAGCTATGCAGCCGAACATAAAATTGCTTGATTTCCAATGAAAGAAAGGAAAATAATAATAATAATAATAATAAAGAAGAGAGAGTACATATAGGTATCTTGATATCAATAATAAAATGATTTTTAACTTATTTTTAATGAATAAAAAAATTACATACAAATAAATCGAATCACTAGTTCAAAAAAATAATAATATAATTTATTTTTTAAAAAAATTGTAGTTAAAAATTACACATATAATTTAATTTAATTTTGTCATTTTTTTATATTGTTTTTTGCCCTAAAAATAAAAAATGAATATTTCAGATATCACAAATGATTATTAGAAAATTAATTTTTTTAAATAATTAATATGTCAATTACGAGAATACGTGACCCTATTTTGTGCCCTCACCTGTGGCTGCGTGGTTGCAGAATTCAACGAGGGGGCATCTTTGAGAGTAGTCCACAAGCACGGACCATGCAATCAACAAAAGGCCAGCGAAAATCCCAATCACACGGAGATCCTCCGGCAGGACCAGCTCCGAGTGAACTCAATCCACTCGAGGCTTTCCGGGAACTCGGCAGCGGCAGGAGGAGGAGGAGGAAGCCACGATGTGAAGGTGACGGATTCAACTAGGCTGCCGGCCAAGGATGGCAGCACTGTGGGGTCGGGAAATTACATCGTGACCGTAGGACTTGGGACCCCTAAGAGGGACCTGTCGCTCATCTTCGACACCGGAAGCGACTTGAGCTGGACCCAATGTCAGCCTTGCGTCAGGTCTTGCTATAGCCAAAAGGAGCCGATTTTCAACCCTTCCCTGTCAGCTTCCTACTCCAACATTCCATGTTCCTCCTCATTTTGTTCTTCACTCTCCTCCTCCACCGGTTAGTAATCAAACAAACTGCTCACACCCTTTCATTTTTTGGTTGCATATAGTCTCTTCGTAGATTCAATTTTGTTGGAATTGCATGGATTGGGTGCAGGCGTTCCAATTTTGTTGTCCCAGACTGGCGTGCGAAATTTATCTGAAAGAATTACTTGACATTAAAAAAAAAAAAATCAAATTTTATATATTAACAATTTGCAATTGTTGAAGGCAATCCGCCCCGCTGCACTAACCAGTCGAAATGCGTCTACGCCATCCAATACGGCGACTCCTCGTTCTCCGTAGGCTATTTGAGCAGCGAAAGGCTCACCCTCACATCAACCGACGTTTTCGACAACTTCTTCTTTGGTTGTGGCCAAAACAACAGAGGTCTCTTCGGCGGCGCCGCCGGCATCCTCGGTCTGGGCCGTGACAAATTATCTATAGTCTTGCAAACTGCCCAAAAATACAACAAAATCTTCTCTTACTGTCTCCCGTCATCCTCCAGCTCAGACGGCTTCCTCATCTTCGGCGGCTCGGCTTCAAAATCCCCTAAATACACGCCGATTTCAACAATATCCGCCGGAAGTTCCTTTTACGGCGTAGATTTTACGGGAATCGGCGTCGGCGGCAGGAAACTCTCGATCCCCACTTCAGTCTTCTCGACAGCCAGGGCAATCATTGACTCCGGCACCGTCATCACGCGCCTACCACCGGCAGCATACTCTGCGCTGAGATCGGCGTTCAGGCAACAAATGTCTAAGTACCCGACGGCACCTTCCTTTTCCATACTTGACACCTGCTACGACCTCCATAGCTACAAGACGTTCACGGTGCCCAAGATCAGCCTTTTCTTTAATGGTGGCCTTCAGGTGGATATCGACGTAACGGGCATTTTCTACTTCAATCGTCCGTCGCAGGTTTGCTTGGCATTCGCCGGAAACAGTGGTGCGACAGACGTGGCCATTTTCGGGAACGTGCAGCAGCAGACGATGGAGGTGGTTTATGATGCAGCTGCGGGAAGACTTGGGTTTGCAGCCGGGGGTTGTAGCTGATGATGATCAAGTCTAAATGGGGGAGAGGTCCTGAAATTAAGCTAATGAAGAAGAGAATCTTCAGAGTTAGCTTTTTCAATTGTGTAAAAATAATATGGTAATTGCAACTTGTTGGCATTGAGATGATCGTCAGGAATGCCCAATTCTATGATCGAAAATGAATTCAAGTCCTATAATGGTCTGGGTAATAGTTAAAAAAGGAATTAAATAAATAAAAGAACATATCAAACACTTAAAAATTAATTATAATTAATAACTTATATTTTAGGTGTTTATTTCTTGTGTCTGATCTGGGTGTTTCCTTACTCATATTTGATATTCATTTAATTTGGCTCCACTACCAATGCTGTCTTTTTTTTTTTTTTCGTTTGCTCTACCAAGGGTTTCACATTCAGATAGCAGAAAAAAAAAAAAAAACACTCAAACATCTAGTCACAAAAATATCAAAGATCTCAAAAAGAATCTCCTCCTCTATTGCACCAGAGCTTCCAAACAATTTACTAAACAGACATTCAGTTTTTACCTTCTGTCGACGAATAAGCATCTAATAAATCTTGAGGTATCGTTGTGGGTTGTGGCCCAAAGTTTAATGAAATTAACTACCATGAATATTGCTGGGCTGGTCCATGCGCAAAGGCATTGTCCTATGAAAAGTTTCTCACCTACATAAAAAATACATAGGTATATATATATATATATATATATATATATATACCAACATATATATGGCGCTTAGCATCTTTTGCCAAAGAGAGTCGGATTCATTCTATAATAACGAAGACACAGCCTATAGACCAGAGTTGATGACTCTTCTTCGCAATTAATAATGCATTCGCCTCTGAATAGATTTTCATCAGTTATAATAATGTAGTCACATGATAATATATTCATATGTTTGTACCTTTAGTTAGGTAATTTTATATCTCAACAGTGTTTTTATTTGGATTTCTAATGAATTGAATTCCAAAGACAATAATTGTATAAATAAAGAAATAAAAAAAGGCAAACAACAAGAGGTTTTTAAGAGACAAATCCCACTAAAAATTTTAACTTTGTTTGTAATGACTTTTTCAGAATATTTTATAAGTTTTTTTAATTATATATTTTGTAATTCTTTATTATAAAAATAAATTTATAACCAATTACAGTAATATACTTGCACTTGCACGATAATATCAATCATATTTAATAATTTATTAATATATTAATACTTTAAATAATATAATTTTATATATTAATAGTAATAATATTTGTAATTTCTTATAAATTAAATTTTTATACAAAGTTTTTTTTTTCACTTATTAAAAAAATATATTTTACCAGCATATATAAAATATATAACTTGAATTCATTTTGTCGTTTGGCAATAATCAAATGAAGATATTTAACATGAAACATAGTTAGCTGTATTTTATATTTAACATCAACGCACAAATTTCGTTGCTATTTAGTTAAGCTTTTACCAGTCAAACACCACAAAAATCAGAGGAGATTTTTCAAATTCGAACTCTGTAGCAGAACAATTTTAGATAGCTTTTCCACTCAAGAATAAAGAGGACTAACTCGCAGCCGTCACAGGTTTGTTCAAGATGGCATTAAGAGTAAATAATTCTAAGACAGTGTATGAAGCGTGCTACCAGCTTCAGTACGAGGGAACTGTTGAAATTCAATGGAAATTTCAGAGAAATCGCATTAAATCTTCATATAAACTGCCCATCAAAATGTATCTCGTGCAGTTAAAGGCCCCATGACAATTGAAGTTACAGACTTCACTTCTGCCATTGTCCTGGTCTTCTTGATTATGACCAAAGCTATTCCAATACTCTGATATTATACTGTTGGCCGTCAGTTGCCACAACTAGCAGTCCCAAATTCTACGTTTCCCTCTTGAATGTCATAGAGTACATTTAGGGTCTGCTGTTGATGATTACCAATAATGGTCAATTCACGCGCATCAGTGTTTGGAGCAAAAGCTTAAGGAAAACCCGAGTCTCCATTTTCTCTCCAGTCAACTGCTGTTGGCTCTAACCTCACGTTTATTCTCTCAAATTGAAGAACTATAGTTGGGGTTGTTGCATTCTTAGGTCCCTCGAGGTTATAGCACCTCTGCAGCAGCGGTGGCAATGGTGGAGCAACAGGGTATTTCTACATTGATTTCTGGAAAGCAGAGCGAAGCGCCGCGTAGACTGAGGAAGAAAGGCGAGTGATGACTGTTCCGGAGTCCATTATGGTTCTCGATGATGAAGACTACCCAGAAGAAATTGTCAATTTTTGGCTGCCGCTTGTTAGTCCTAGAAGGTTTACAAAATACAAGGATGGCCTATTCGGGTCATGTACCGTGGGAGTGTATTCCCCAGTTTGGCAAGTTTCAAATGCCTGGTTGGAGACCGAATAATAGGTGTCCTGGGAAAGCATCTGCGGCCGGGAGACATTAGCAAAAGACTTGTGCAAAATCTACGGAGGTTTGGGATGTAAGTGAAAGGCTAACATCCTGCCCGAGGCCGAGCACGCCTGCCGCACTGCCGAAACTGTCACTTTTGTTTAGGCCACAACCAAAGGCAAAAGTTGGGAAACGTATCGGAAGGGGCAATTGTAAGGGTGTCCCGTCCGAAGTATCCCTCCGAATAGGACTTGTCAAGATACTTGACGGAGAAGTAGCGTTTGGGAGGTGGTGCAAGTGGCGTTGGAAAACGTAGAGGACGTTGAAAATGGAATCTGGGGGTCGACATTTAACCCCAAGTAATCTCACTTCCGGTATAGTCTTGGGGTGCCAACACCGATCGTGACAACGTAGTTGCCGGCCGGCCCCAATTGATCGGCCGAAAACAGGCAGCCTTGTTCCTTCCCCGCGATCATACATCTGAGGCCCTAGAGACATCTCTCCGGATTTTTGTCCAAAGTATGAGCAGCCGACTTTTGTCTTGCACGCACGTGAATAGCAATATTTTGTAAGTGTAAATTTAATTTTTAAATTTTAAATAATATTTTTGAAGGAATCAAAATAATCTATGTGGCAGTTTAAATTTGAAAACGAAAATTAAAGAAAAAAGAAATTTTGTAATTCCTAAATCAATAAGTAAATTGGTAAATGCATCTAATGGATTTTTACGAGCCTGAAGCCTCTAGATGAACTTAGAAAATTTAACTTTGAAAACTTCGTAATCGGCCCAGGATAAACACTCCACAATGCTTCTACTGTCCATGCAATATTTGCCATGCGTAGCTTGAAAATAAAATACGGAGATCGATCTTATATTTGAAAGGTCGTTTTTTTTTTTTAAATTTTTAGTCAAACATTTGAAAGGTAGCTATTGATCCATATACACTTTCTTTTTTTCTTGGGTTTCTCTACTTAGCCCTAAGGATACAGTTAGAAGAGGAACAGATTGACGTCACCTATATTAATTTTATTTTATACAAAATTTTAATTTTTTATGAAAATATAGTAAATAAGAAACTAAATTAATAAAAATATATAATAAATTAGATAAATTATGAATAAAGTTATAAAAATTTAATAATATCTGACTCTATATAAATTATTTTTAATTATATAATTTATTATTTTGAATAATAAATTAAAATTTTAAATATTTTAATAATTAAAAATTTAATTTTTTATTTATAAAAATAAAAAAAATAATAATTAATTATATAATCTACAACTCAATAGATATTTTAATGAATTTAAAAATATTTTTAATTTTATTTTTCATTAAATAGATCTTATATTCTAGTTAATTTATAAATAGATCTTCTAATTACGAATGTTGGCTATTTTTTGAGATTGTAAATTATAATTAAGAAGCAATAAAATCAAGAATTAGTTTGCTTTTAATATAAATTGGTGTTTTGCCCCCTTTGCTTTACCTTTATACCCCTTTTTCGGTGATGGGGAATTGATGGGTTTCTTGTTGGACTTTTTAATCAAGATGTAGAATAAGCATAGTGTATTTAAGTCCAAAGTTTGTGGGTTGGAATTGGACCAACCAATATTTCTTGATGCCTTTCGTTTTTTTGTGAAAAACCCGGTGGCGTTTAGGGTTTTTCCAGTGCATGTGGAATCTTACCGTTTGCTTGCCACTAGGATCGTAGCGTCTGATATTGAAACATATGAAAAGATAACAAAAATGGAAAGAAGACAGACACTTTAACCAAAGGATCAAGTTGCTTAGTAAAGTTTAATTAACTTTATATAGTGTTTTCAAAATCTGTGGTTATAGGCGACAAGCTAACTCTTCCTCCTCTACAACCCCAAAAAGAGTGGGTCCTTTGAAACCCTTGGCTCGGAAGACTTCCATTTTTCTCTTCTTCTTAGTTCTCGGGAGTTGGGTAGGTAACTGTAAGATGTATCCATAGATAAATATAAAGAGGAGAAGAAAACTTGAAGAAGATGATAATAAAACGATCAGATTAAGTTACATACTATTAAATAAAACTATTAAGTTAAGTTCTATATGTTTTTTTTAATTACTTTATTTTTTATCGAAATTATTTGATTTCTAAATTTCAACAATTTTACGTTAATATATTTTTTAGAATTTACTTAATTTAAAATCTATAATATAGTTATTATTATTTGTTATTTTATTTTGTTAATATATAATAAATAGTTATATGAATTCAATTAAATATAAGGTCGTTGAAATATAATAGTAGACTATATCACGATAAATCACTAAAATATAGGGTGGTCCCAGTTCTTTTATTGCTGTTACCGGGATGGGGTCCAAATGATTTACTGAATGCCTAACCATATTGGCCACCAGCCCATTTTAGGTCAATAATTTTCTCTTTTTATTAAAAAATTTATTATATCATAATTTAAATAATGAAAATAATTTTTTATTTTTAAAAATTTTATCTCTTTTTTTTTTCAAAATTTAAAATTTTAAACTAATAAAATATCTTTAAAATGCAATGGTCTATAATATTTTTATTATATAATATACTTTTTATTACAATTCTTATGTCTTTTTTGCGCTTTTTATCTGATTTTTTTAATTTTTTCAAGAAAATAAAAAAAATTATACTCTATAGTTCCATCCAAAAAATTAGGATCATAAGAGAAATAAATTTTTTTAATATACATAAAATTCTGTTAAATGTTTCAAAAAAATAAATTTATAATTTTTAATATAATAAAAAGAATTTTTTAATTATTAAATTATAATATTTATTAATTTGTATTTATTTTTTAATTTATAAAAATTAAAAATAAAATTCTATAATTAAAATAAAAAATTTAACTAATTTTTTTAGTCACCTCAAAATTATCCCCTTGGAAATTTTTTGATGTGGGTTTGATACAAAATGCATTGTCTGAAGCCTCCACATTATCGATCTCTATTGACTAATCACTATCATTAATATTTCTTTCTATCATGGAGATATCGTTAGAAAATTCATAAATAATTTTTCAGGAGAACATACATTTGTTCTCATTAATAACATTCCTGAAGTAATACAAGAGTATTTTGAAATTTTCTGATTAATGCAATGACAATTTTACATCTAAATTAGAATCCTCCCATTCTATTAATTTAACATCAATATTCTTCTCATTCATATATAAATATATATAATTAATAATCATAAACAAATTATTTACACTTAATCTGAAAGATTCATATAAAATTATCTATTTGCAATTTAGTCTGAAGATTCAAGTCTTAATCAACAAATTGAGGAGTACACCCAATATGTCATCTAAACTAACTTTCGGAGTTTCAGTTGATGTATTGCAACAAGCACTCCTGGACTTCATTGTGGATGTTTCTTCCTCACAAATGCCTACTGTGCTTAAACTAGCATGGGATTTTAACAAAAAGCTTGGCCATTTTGGTGTAATTTGCATAATAGAGGAGTTGGGGTCCTTGGAATGACATGGCATGGCATGCTAGGATTTAATAGGTATAATACAGCAGGAAAACAATCCCTCAGAAGTGTCTCATTCAAATTTTAGCGAGAAAAAGTTGGCACAGACATATAGACAGAGAGAATCAAAATGATTCATTCTTATCCTTACCCGCCAATGGACCAACAAGAAATCCCTCGACATTAATGGCAGCCAATTAGAGCACGGAGGTCAGGATGATCTTTGCAAATCCAACCAATAAGAGACCAGATAAGGCCTCGCTCGTCAATGTCGAAGCTTATGCGCACACACAATAAAAAGAAAATGTCGGAGTTTAAGTTGTTATATTTCTATTATTTGTAACGTGTATATATATATAAGTAAATCAAGTACAATATGTATGTTTGTAATAATATATTTAAAAAAATAGTGTGCGTATATGTATATATAAAATAATAATAAGTAAAAAATAAATATTATTAAATAATAAAATTATTTTAATTTTTTATAAATTTAATTTTAAAAAATAAATTTATATTTTTTTCGAGTCAGATAACTTTGACTTGAGTTGTCAAATCGAGATAAATCTTGATATCTTTAATTTTTTTTCCTAATTGAAACGTGCCAATAGAGCGCGCGACCTGTCGGTAGATAAAAAGGCAAAAGCAATTTTGTCCGTTTGCTTCAAAATTTGTCGGAGAGGAACCCCAGATGGATTGTGCAGAGTTGGATCATTTGGACTACAAGCGCGGGATTAATCTGTAAGCTAATTAATTTCTCTTTTCCTAAGAACGAGAAAAATTAAAAATTAAAAACCCAGATAAATTGAATCAATGAGAAAATTTTTTTTTTAAGAAAAAAAAATCGAGAGACAAATTCGGGGAGAACAGTAGGGGCCCGAGTCTTCCGAAGCGCAAGACCTAAGAGTGTGGATTTAAAAAAAATCCATCCAGGGTCTAATAATAAACGGTGCTGATGGCCATTTTCGTGCCCTGTGCCAAAACCTCTCTATTCCTAATTGGCTTTATGCAAAATTTCAAAGTTACATCTTCTAAACTTTTCCCTGATATACCAGAGGTTTCCCTTTAAGCCACGTATCCCCCAGAGATCCACAAAAATTCTCTGATCTCACTGACCATGATTGATTGCAAGGCCCCCAAAGATGAGGAACAGCCGCCGTACAAACAATTGCTCCCGACGTTTTCCCATTAATAATTTCCTTGCCTTTGTAGTTTCTTTATGGTTTTTGTCACCCACGGAAGTGTTGGTGATGGCGCAGAAGACAACAGTTCCAGTGAATGTAGGCCTGATTTTGGACTTCGATAGCGAGGCTAGCAAAGTGGCGTTGAGCTGCATCAACATGGCTCTATCCGATTTCTATGCCTCTAATGGTCATTACACGACCAGGGTGGTCATCCAACCTAGGGACTCTAAAGAAGATGTTGTGCACAAAACCTTTCAATCTAGTGCATGCATGTGTACAATATTTTTGGGACATTACATAACAAAGGATGCTTCCTTGAAAACGATTAAGTAAGATTTTAGGAAGTTAGGGGCATATGACATTACCGATACTTGCATTTCCCTGTCAAGGACCATCCACGTTGATATTTTAAGGAAAGAATGACAATGAGAGACGACAGAGGGTGTGAAAATCCCGACATTATCGTTCGTTGGAAAAAACAAATCACAAATTAAAATGAATTCTGCGTCATTATCATCGCTAGACTCGCGGCGTTCAACTTTGGCGAATCCAATCCCGCGCGCCACCGTCGCGTTCGGAGCGTCCACAACAGCCGCCGACGACATCTCCATCTGGCAAACCCTCGTAGCACCGATTAATTTCTCGGTCAATTCGTTCCCCGCCTGCGCCTCCACCGCGAAGCCCATATCAATAGTTTGTTATGAAATTATAAAAAAATATTAATAAATTTTGATGCTAAAATAAATTTGTTATGAAAAAAAATTATATAATGAAAAAATTATTATATTTAAAAAATTTGAATTATATTTTTCAAAATTAGTAAAATTATTAATTTATTTTTATATTAATTCTACTTTTGAAAATCAAATTCATGTCTCATATTTTAATTAAATTTATTAATAATGATGTAAAAATATCAATGAGATACTTGAATTTAAATTTAACAAAAATTTAACAATTTTCATAAATTTAGTATTGAGTGGAATTTAAATTCAACTGCAAATTGATTTATAATTTTTTAAAAATTATTTTTTAATTAATCTTTTTTTGATATATATTTAAAAATAAAAATATATAAATACATTGCATACAATATATATTTATATTATTTGTAATATAAATTAAAATTATAAAAATTAAAAATAATATTTTTAATAATATATTTAAAAAAAGAACGTGCGTATATCTTGGTGTGTATATTTATAAATAAAATAATAAATTTATTTTTTTTATAAATTCAATTTTAAAAGATAAATTCATAATTTTTTTCAGGTCAAATAAAATAAATTCGGCCCATTTTTAATTGGAACCACTTTAGATAAGTTGATTTTTGGTAACATGACATTCGCATTTGGCGTCAAGTTCGTCTTAGGTTTTTGTAGATAAATTTGAGTCGAGTTGTCAAATCGAGATAAATTTTGATACCTTTAATTTTTTACTAATTGAAGCGTGCCACAATAGCGCGTGTCCCGTCGGTAGATAAAATAGCAAATGCAATTTTGTCCGTTTGCTTCAAACTCTGTGGGATTGTGCAGAATATACATTTTGATAATAAAATAAATGCCCGAGTCGTGCTTGTGGTACTAAGCACTGGGGTACCAAGGGCAGAGTTGGATCATTTGTACTACAAGTGCGGGATTAATCTGTAAGGTAATTAATTTCTCTTTTCCAAAGAACGACAAAATTTTTTTTAAAAAAAAAAAAAATCAGACAAATTGAATCTATGAGAAAAAAAATTTTTTAAGAAAAAAAAATTCGGGGAGAACAGTGGGGCCCGAGTCTTCCGAAGTGTGGATTTTAAAAAAACAAAAAATGCAGGGTCAGCGGACCCAAGTCCTGCGTAAATCACGCGGGTGAAGAGAAAATGCGACAATTTAGCAATCCTCCACGGAAGTTCTTGCCCCAGACACACGTTGCCAAAATTCTATTAAGTTATAGGGTATGGCTTAATGATCAATGGAAAGGTGATTTTTATTTTTCTTCCCCCATCTACTCATCTCTTGAAGTTTTGAAGTCTATGTCGAAGTCATTGGCAACTTTCAAACTTTCGATCAAAACACACTTACAACCATTTATTCACTTTTGTATTAAAAATTCAGTTTTTTCTATTCTTCTTTTTTAAACAAAAGCTTTGTGGTACCCTTCTCGACATAACTAAAAATATATACACCCTCGAATTTTCCACAATTCCTTTATTTTATTTATATCGTAAAATAGAGTTGACCATAAACCGATCTTGAGTCAATTACTATCTGAAAAGAACGGTTCGAGTTTCTAAAAAGAAGAAACTGTACGTTTAAAGTTTTTAAAAATAATAAATTAAATAATTTCAATTTTAATTAAATTAATTATAATTATAATTTTAATTATAGTTAATAATTTTAATTTGATTTCAATCTAATTCAATTCAGTATTATTTTTCTTTAAAATAAAATTTTAAATTTTGAATAAAATTTTAAATTTTGAATAAAATTTTAAAAAAATTAATTTATTATATTTTAAAAAATTAAAAAAAATATTTAATTTATGTTTTCAAATTTTTTTTACATAAATCTCTGCCTAACCTCCAATTGAAACCGATTATTCAATAAGGTTCTGCTACCAATTAATCGTCGGTTCTGCAGTTTTCAAATAGTTGAACCATAATTGATCCGTCCATTCGATCAATTTAAATTCTTTGCTAGACTGGTTCAGATCCAATTCAGGGTCGAATGAATGGGCTTAGTGGTCAACCCTACCATACAGTCCGGAAGGATGCGTCGTGTTGAATACGTCAAAAAAACAAAGAGACAAGAATAGGAAGCTCGCAAAACTAATTAGAAATTCCCTTATTTATTTATTTATTTATTCGGATGACCAAGCATAAATGGTTAAATGGGTGAGACTTTGCATCGAATGAAAAGCTTGCTCCCCTCGATTGAATGTACGTGTCCATTTCCAATTGGCCCATTCCCATGATACGTATATAACAATAAAAAAAAATGTACATTACATAAATATTGATCATAATACTTGTAATTAAGTGATACTTTTATTTAACTTTTTTATAAAAAATTATCATTTAAATTCAAATGAAATTTTTTATATTTAAATTTAGTATTAATAAATTTAAAATTTTATATTACACAGATAATATAAGTTTTTATTTATTAAAAAATAAATAATAAATAAATTCAAATGCAAATTAATGTTAAAAAAATTATACAAAATTATGAATTAGGTGACTCACCCCCCGAATGGTACGTTAATAATATTGAAGTCTTTGGAGATATCAATATCTAATGACAGAGAGGCGTTTGGATGCAATGGTGACCCGTGAGGATACACGGACCCATTCTCAGTGGCCAGCCTATAAATATGGCCATGGCCGCAAGTACGGGAAGAGAACTGTCAAGACAAAAAATAAAGAGAGAGACAACGACTATGGCCCTCACCTGTTTCCTATACGTTTATTTTCTCTGCATAAGCCTCCTCTTTTCTCTGGACGAGAGCTATGCCTCTTTTGAAGGAAGGAAGGTTGCAGAAGGCCACCATCCTGATCAACACAGCATTACCGTCCAACTCAGCTCGCTGCGTCCACCCACTGCTTGCAAACTATCTTCGAAAGGTTATTTACGTTACCTCCTCGAAATAAACGCGCGCACACACACACACACACACGCACACGCACACACACACACACAATCCCTCTGTGCCTGCAAGGTGGGCGCACGGTACCGACACAAACAACGAGAAGACACCTTACTATATTGATTCTGCTATTATTACGATGACTTCTGTTATGGCTGCTCCTAATTCATTATGATTACATCTTTACGCTATGGTTCGTGAAGTGAAAAAAACTAAGATTCTCGCTTAATTTTGCTTTAGTACTAACAAGAAATAATTTAACATAAAAATTTATATTAATAGACAAGTTTTATAAATAAATCTAAAAATTTATCTTAATAAATGTGTTTTATAAACTAAATATTTTACACCCGCGATTTCCCTGTCGTAAAAATTGGGTGGAAAAAGTTATTCAATTTAAAAAACCAAGCCACCTAGTGCGCCATAATGCTTAAAGAAAGTAGACCGAAGGGGTTGGGACACTGAGAAGTCTTCGGGCGTTTTCTTCGCAATGGAAACCGGCAACACTAGCTGGATAATTGAGGCCCCACCACTTCGATTTCAGACCATACATTCTTTGTGGACACGAACATTGGGGCCGAAAGAGTTGCTCGTCTAATGCGACCAATTGTTGGCGGCCCCATCAGCCGGCTTTCTTGGTGCTATTATGGCCCGTGTAGACTTGATGGGAATATTTTCTTTTAGTTTCATCACTTAGTTTTTACACCGATAAACTCTCTTTTAAAAGTGTTCCGGTCACCGTACGTCAAGCGTAGGACCCAAAGCTCGAGCCTCTTCTATCGACCCAACTTTGTTTTCTTTTTATGTAATAAAGGCAATTGACAATTATGCTCACCCAACTTTTTCTGTCGAAAGGAATATGATTGGGATCTCATTAAAAAAAAAAAAAAACGAAAAAAAAAAGGGAAGAAGAAATGATTGGAGGCAGGCATGATGTAGATAGATGGGCGACTGTTACGCGCATGATTACAAACAAAATACACACACACACACACACAATCAATCTATATCCAGTTGTTAATCCTTTTTTGACTCTCAGCAGCTTGTGAATTATACTGAGATCGCTTTCTAATTGGTAAGAAAAACCAACAGGGTCTTTTTTGGCTGTTACCTGGAAACCTTTTCGGTGGTAGGAAAGGAAGATAACATGCATCGATTATGGCTTTAAAAAATTTGAATGCCGCTTATAATTTGGAGTCGTTATACCTTTGTCAGATTCCATCGCAACGTTAATTGTTATATAGAACCGAGAAAATTATTTCTGGTCTGGTCTCAAAATTCGTATATAAGTCAGTTAATTCAATTTCTTGATGACATGTCATGTCTCCTACTTGGTGCATATGCTTCTGTTTTTGAGTGATCGATCGCAACATGCTATATACAATAATGATCTGTTAGCCTTTTTTCTATTTATATTATATATTTTGTCTTTAGCGCTTTGGATCGATATAGCCACCGGCATGCTTTTAAAGCAACTAATGGTCCAATTGTGATCTACTCTCACGGCTAAAATATGCTTCAATCAGGGTGTCGGCTAGAGTTACAGTGGACAGGTTGCCAAAAAGTCGTGAGCTTTTTTTTTTTTTTTTTAAATTAAATGAAAGACCTGTTGGAATTCTGCACGTCAACGATTCGAGGACGCCAAAAGCTATGCAGCCGAGCGGAAACTTGCTTGATTTCCAATGAAGTAAAGGAAAAGGAGAAAAACAAAACAAAAAAAGATAAGAGTATATGTAGATATCTTTAAATTAATAATAAAATGTCTCACATGCTGTATAATTTTAACTTATTTTTAATAAATAAAAAAATTATGTGTAAGTATATCGAATTGCTAAACTGAAAAAAAATATATAATTTATTTAAAAAGATTACAGTAAAAATTATAAACATAATTTAATTTGTTCATTTATCATTATAATTTCTTTTTTTTTTCTTTAAGTGTTTTCTTTTGGGTTAAAAATAAGAAATGAATGATACAAATATCACAAAATTATTATCAAGAAATTAATTGTATTTAGATCATTAATATATCGATTACGAGAATGTACGTGACCCTATTATGTTCCCTCGGTTTCCTATGGTTGCGTGGTTGCAGAATTCAACAAGGTAGCGTCTTTGAAAGTAGTCCACAAGCACGGACCATGCAATCAACAGAAGGCCAGTGTAATTCTCAATCAGACGGAGATCCTCCGGCAGGACCAGCTCCGAGTGAATTCAATCCACTCAAGGCTCTCGGGGAACTTGGCAGCGGCAGGAGGAGGAGGGGGAAGCAACAATGTGAAGGTGACGGATTCAACTAGGCTGCCAGCCAAGGTTGACAGCACGATGGGGGCGGGATATTACATCGTGACCGTAGGACTTGGGACCCCTAAGAGGGACCTGTCGCTCTTGTTCGACACCGGAAGCGACTTGAGCTGGACCCAATGTCGGCCTTGCATGAGTCATTGCTATAAACAAAAGGAGCCGCTTTTCGACCCTTCCCTGTCAGCTTCCTACTCCAGCATTCCGTGTTCCTCCTCATTTTGTTCTTCACTCTCCTCCGACACTGGTTAGTAATGCAACAAACTGCTAACAGCCTTTCATTTTTTGGTTGCATGTAGTCTCTTAGTAGATTCAATTGAATTCAAAATTATACTTCTCTAGTTAAGTCCAAATAGTGGCACCCAAGAGTAAGAACAAAATTGGAATTGCATGGATTGGGTCAAGGCGTTCGAAATTATGGCGTGCGAAATTTATCTGAAAGAATTACTTGACATTAAAACAAAAAAAAATTACAAATTTTATACATTAACAATTTGCAATATAGTTAGATTAGATGAATTTGTAAATTGTAACAATAAAATGTGCTACGTGCAATTGTTGTTGAAGGCAATCAGTCCCGCTGCACTAACCAGTCGAAATGCGGCTACGCCATCCAATACGGCGACTCCTCATACTCCACAGGCTATTTGGGTAGCGATAGGCTCACCCTTGCATCAACCGACGTTTTCGACAACTTCTTCTTTGGTTGTGGCCAAAACAACAGTGGTCTCTTCGGCGAGGCCTCCGGCATCCTCGGTCTGGGCCGTGACAAATCATCTATAGTCCGGCAAACTGCCCAAAAATACAACGAAATCTTCTCTTACTGTCTCCCGTCCTCCTCCAGCTCCGACGGCTTCCTCATCTTCGGCGGCTCGGCTTTAAAATCCCTTAAATACACGCCGATTTCAACAATGTCCGCCGCAAATTCCTTTTACGGCGTAGATTTTACGGGAATCAGTGTCGGCGGCACGAAACTGTCGATCCCCACCTCAGTCTTCTCGACAGCCGGGGCAATCATTGACTCCGGCACCGTCATCACGCGCCTACCACCGGCAGCATACTCTGCTCTGAGATCGGCGTTCAGGCAACAGATGTCTAAGTACCCGACGGCACCTTCCTTTTCCTTACTCGACACCTGCTACGACCTCCACAGCTACGAGACGTTGACGGTGCCCAAGATCAGCCTTTTCTTTAATGGTGGCCTTCAGTTGGATATCGACGTAATGGGCATTCTCTATTTCATTCGTCCGTCGCAGGTTTGCTTGGCATTCGCCGGAAACAGTGGTGCGACGGAAGCGGCCATTTTCGGGAACTCGCAGCAGCAGACGATGGAGGTGGTTTATGAGGTGGCTGCGGGAAGGCTTGGGTTTGCAGCCGGGGGTTGTAGCTGATGATGATCAAGTTTAAATGGGGTTGCGGGGGGGGGGGGAGAGGCCCTGAAATTAAGCTAATGAAGACGAGAATCTTCAGAGTGAGCTTTTTCGATTGTGTGAAAATAACAGGAATGCCCAATTGTCAACCAAAAAGAAGATCGATTTGAAAATGAATTTATGTCCTATAATGGTCTGGTCTGGGTTGCAAATTTCAAGGATTGATTTAATGTGATTAATTATAATTAATAATTAAAATTTTAAATATTAAATATTTTTATTGTATTTTTTTAATAAATTTAATTTATTAATAATTTTATATTATAAAATAAGTAATATTTATTAAAAATAAAAAACAAAATAAAATAAAAATTATTAATAAATTATATTTTAATAAATAAATATATATATCAAATATTCAAAAAATTAATTATAATTATTTATCTCGATTTTAAGTATTTATTTATTATGTGATTCTGTAACAAAATTCTTAAATTATATTTTTTAAAATAATAAATTATATGTATATATTTTTTAATTTTTTAAAATATATCATATATATATAAATTTATATTTCAAAAAAATTAAATATTACTTAATTTTTTTTATTTTTCGATTGATTTACTTCTCTCACTCATATTTAATAATCTTTTAATTTGGCTCCACTTCTAATGTAACCGATTTTTTTTTCTCTGATTTAAATAACAGAACAAAAAAAAAAAAAAAACTCAAACATCTAGTTACAGAAATATCAAAGATCTCAAAAAAATCTCCTCCGCCGCATCAGAGCCTGCAAACAATTTACTAAAGAGACTACGTGGAGATGTTCAGTGTTTTCCTCCCGTCGACGGATAAGCATCTAATAGATCTTGATGTACCGTTGCGGGTTGAGGCCCGTGGAACAATGGTTCGTGTACATACCTCTAAGAATCCCCCGACAAAGACAGCCGTACAACCTCGTTTGCTTGTGCAAATTTTAATGAAGTTAACTGGGCTGGCCCATGCGCGGAGGCATTGTCCTACGAAAAAACCAAAAGGCACTTTAACATCTTTTGCCGGAGAGGGTTGGATTCATTCCATGATAACGAAGAACGAGGACTCATCCTACGGGACAGAATTGATGGCTCATCTTTGCAGTTAATAATGCATTCGCCCGTGAATGGCTTTCCAGCAGTTACGACAACATCAATCACTTACAATATTATATTCATTTATCAATACCTTTAATTATGTAACTTTATATCTCAATTTATTTGAATTCTTAATAAATTAGATTTTGAAAGGCATTAATTGTATAAATAAAGAAAGAAAAAAAGATCAATAATAAAAAAATTTTGCGAGAAAAATTTCACTAAAAACTTTAAATCTGTTTTTAATAATTATTTAAAGTATTTTATAAGTTTCTTTTATTATACGTTTTGTAAATTTTTATTATAAAAATAAATTTACAATTAATTATATTAATATAGTATCAATTATGTTTAATAATTTATTTATTTACTAATATTTTTAATAATATAATTTTATAAATTAATAGTGATATTATTTGTATTTTTTAAAAATCAAATTTTCATTAAAAAAATTACTTATATATAAAAAATATATATATTTTTTACCAGCATATATAAAATATACAAGTCGGCTTGATTTCTTTTGTAGTTTGACAATAAATCAAATGAATACATTTAACATGAAAGGTAGTTAGCTGCATTTTATATTCAAGTGATTTTTATTGACAAAAACTTCTTCATGTGGTCGAGGGGCTCCTGAGTGAGGGTCCGGAATGCCCCGTGATAGAACCCACCAAAGGGCATTAAGCTGTTAAGTAATTAATGGCTGTTGGAGAGGGATAGCTTGCATTTGTGAGTAGCGTGACTACCTTGGAGAGGCGTTTGCCAGAATTTTACTTTTCGCTGGTTGTGGTACATAGAGTTTTTCAGGTGCACAAAAAGGATATCAGCACACAAATTTCGTTGCTATTTTGTTAAGCTTTTACCAGTCAAAACGCCACAAAAATCAGAGGGGATTATTCAAATTTGAACTCCGTAGCATAGCATAACAATTTTAGATAGCTTTTCCGATCAAGATTAAAGGAGATTAAGTCGCACCCATCACAGGTTTGTTCGAGATGGCATTAAGAGTACATAATTCTAAGGCCGTGTATGAAGCATGCTACCAGCTTCATTACGAGGGCACTGTTGAAATTCAACGGAAATTGCAGAGAAATCACATTTGCTCTTCCTGTTAACCACCCATTAAAATGTATCTCATGCAGTTAAGGCCCCATGACAAATGAAATTACGGACTTCACTTCTGCCATTGTCCTGCTCTTCTTGATTATGACCAAAGCTATTCCAATACTCTGATGTTATACTGTTGGCCGTCAGTTGCCACAACTAGCAGCCCCGAATTCTACGTTGCGCTCTTGAATGTCATAAAGTACATTAAGGTTCCTCTGTTGATGATTACCAATAATGGTCAATTCTTCTACATCAGTGTTTGGAGCAAAAGCTAAGCGAAACCTGAGAATCTCCATTTTCTCCCCAGACAACAGCTGCTGGCTCCAACCTCACGTTTGTTCTCTCTAATTGAAGAACTATAGTTGGGATTGTTGCGTTCTTGTGTCCCTCGAGGTTATAGCACGTCTCCAGGAGCGGTGGCAGGCAATGGTGGCGCAACAGGGTATTTCGACTTTGATTTCTGGAATGCAGAGTGAAGCGCCGCGTAGACTGAGGAAGGGAAGGCGAGTGATGACAGTTCCAGAGTCCATTATGGTTCTCGACGAAGGAACGCATGCTTTTACTTACACTGCTAGTGGAAAACACACACCCATGAATGTTGGAAATTCGAGGTCCAAACTCCAGTTCTAATATCACTAATTGAAATGGACTAGGGAGGAGCCCAAACCAACTCGAAGAGTTTTAACGATTGGTTTGGAGCCAGTAATAAGATAAGAAATATTTAAATTATATTTTACCTAAAATTTTAAAATATTAAATTATCAATTTATATTTAATTAAAAATTATATATTTTAAATTTTTTTATACGAGACATTAATCTTATCTTACATTTACAATTTCTGAAATTTTTTTCATAAATGTGACTCTTTTTATTTGAAATTTTATTTTTATTAAATGTGTTATGATAATTACTATTTCATTGAATTTAACTATAATTTCACATGACTTTCAATTCACTCGTGTCACTAATGAGAAATGCACATCTACGAACATTTGAGGTTTAAAATTGAATTTTGACTTTGATTTTATTTTTAAAAATAAATTAAAGAAAATTTAAATAAATTTGAGAAATTTTCATAAATAAATCAAACCAAATAATAACTTAGTGGATTTCTCTGTGAGACATTTAGTACACTAAAATTGGAAAGGAATGAAATCAAAAATCGATTTTACTTTCATTACAAATTAGTGTTTTGCTATTTTTGCTCTAGCTTTATACTCCTCCTATTGGAGATGAGAAATTGTTAATATTTTTGTCGGGTTTTTAATCCAGACCCAATATATTCAAGTTCTAAACTTTCTGACCTACATTGGCCCAAAATTTTCTGTTGCTTCGATAAATACTTAGACCTTTCTTTTTATTTTAGAAAAAGATTTATGATGAAATAATTTAATTATTATTCAATTAAAAAGTGAGTTACACTTAGTACAAAAATAAAATATTGAATTTAAAATTTTAATTTTCTTGTCCAAAATAATATATTATATAATTAAAATTAAAAAATATAATTATTAATATAAAATGTATAATCACATATATTTAAT
Organism: Bruguiera parviflora; assembly: GCA_019804595.1. Taxonomy (NCBI): domain Eukaryota; kingdom Viridiplantae; phylum Streptophyta; class Magnoliopsida; order Malpighiales; family Rhizophoraceae; genus Bruguiera; species Bruguiera parviflora. The sequence continues at coordinate 5,663,031 of CM034051.1, forward strand.
TTATTCTATATTTCGTTAATTGAGTTGCATATTTATTGATTTTTAATAAGAAAGTTAAAATTTTTGAAAATTGTTTTCTTTGAATCAGACTCTTTTGACCATAGAATTGCAACCTTTATTTTATTTTATTTTATTCTCAGTAACTAAAGTTTGATTACAGATTATCACCGTCATGCAGGCACGATTTTAAAAGGTAAGCGGACCCGTAATACTTCCGTCCAAATTGCTGGGCCTCGACCCTGCATCTCCCTGCCCTCGCCGGGCAGCTTCATGGGGTGCTACGCTAGCCCCTGGCAAGTGCCAAAAAGCATGAAGGCTCTTAACAGTTAATGCAATTTATGCTGGAATTAGCAGCGTGACATCGTCAATATAGAGGTTAGCGATAGGCAGAGAGCAGCCTGAAATGATGTGATCCTCGTCAATATTCCTATGTCTCGTATTCATCTCAGGTGTCCCCTTTCCCCACCACCAACATCTACACGGTAGATGGATAGCTCGGCCAAGCACCAAACAACGTCGCCCCACCCAAAAATATCGAAGTCGCTAAAGATGGGAATGAGAATAATTTCTGTTTGGGTTGGGAATCCTATCCGTCAAAAAAATGGTTTAAAGATTTTACATCGGATCCACAAGAAATGGTTGGTGGCCGATATCTATAAAATTTTATATATTTATGAAACCAATGTATTCGGGAAGAAGAAAATGTAAATCCCAAGAGCTGAGAAAAGGAATTTCAATATAGAAGGAAAAATGCCAAGGGAGATTAGAGTAAAAAATGTCCCAAAGTTAGACTCAAATTAAAAATTTTAGTTTTATATTTTATTCATATGATTATAAATATCATTTTATAGATTTTTTTTTTTAGAAAAAAAAAATATCTCATCACATTCAAATAAAAATTATAATTTTATTTATTTATTTCTAGCCCATCTAAATAATTTATTAAAATATTTTTGTTTCTTTGATTTTCTTCCCCACGATTTTATTTTACATTCTATCCAAAGTACCAAAGTACAGACCCACTCACTCTGTCTTGGGCCGCGTGTTCTCTTTCACATCCACATTGCATTAAGTTATTAACCATTGATGAACCCCGCAGAAGATACAACACAAATCCTTGGCAACTGAGAAGAACTAACAATTGAAGGAAAGAATTAACACTGGAATGAACGAAAAGGAAAGACGCGAGCAAAGAGGGTGTGAGAATCCCGACATTATCGTTGGCTGTTGATTGTGGGCAGAAATGAAAGAAACAAATCCCAAATTAAAATGAATTCCGCGAAAGAATTTAAAACCAAACGACAATTTGTGATCGCTTCTAATCGTCGTCGTTCTCGTCGTGGCAATCGTTATCATCGCCAGACTCGTGGTGCTCAACCTTGGCGAACCCAATCCCGCGAGCCACCGTCGCGTTCGGAGCGTCCACAACGGCCGCCGACAACATCTCCATCTGGCAAACCCTGATAGCACCGATTAATTTCTCGGGCAATTCGTTCTCCGCCTGCGCCTCCACCACGAAGCCCATATCAATAGTCACGCTCGTGACGTACCCCAACGCGAGCTGTAGAATCGCTCTGGCGATGGCGGAGCTCCCTATGTCCACATCAATCTCCAAATAGTTTGCTCCTCTGTGATAATTACACGTCAATGCTCTACCTAACAAGCACGCACCGTAGTTCCCCACCGTTTTCTTGACCAGCCACGGTCCCTTGACGATCCGGTTCACGATCTTAAACCGCTGGTTCCTGAACGCATCGTCTTCGTGGATGAACCGGTAGAGGAGCGAACCCGAAGGGATAGGATCCTCCGTGGCAAAGTAGAAAACGGCGCTGTGATGTTCCTTTCCGGGAACCTGGATATTAACGGCGAAAATGAAGCTTTTTAGGGATTTGCCTTGGGATTGGGCGTTTCTGAGGGCCCGAGACACGCGGTTGTCTGGGCGGGCGAGTACGTTGTGGAGTTTCGTACTCGATTTCAGCCAGTCCATTCCCGCCGGGGACAGCAAGTAGTCGCCGGAGGGGGATTTCTGCCGTCTCGTAAAGTAGCTTTCGGAGCGGAGAGCGAAGAGGTCGCCGGGAGGTGAGGCCCATCCGTTGGACCCATCGTGGAGGTCAACAAGAGGCAGGGACCCACCGTGGATGGACTCGGAGATCCAATCTGGACTTGCGGCGGCGGCAGAGGCAGTGGTTGTGCATCTGGAGCCAGCGGAAGGGGAGGCTAAGGCGCTTCGGTGCTTCTGTTTGGTTGAGCACGTGGTGGTCCAGGCCATTTTTTTTTTATTAGTTTTTTTATTATGCCCTTTTTCCTATCCGTCTGCTATTTCTCTCCCATAAGAGAACACTCTCGACAACTCTCGCTCGCAGGCTGCGGGTGCAGGGTGTGTGGGTGGGGAGCGAAGGTATTGTGGCGGAAGCCCATTGGGAATTGAAGAGTTTTTATAGGATTTTGGATGAACTATGATGCCCCTTCGGCTTCCTACAAACTACGACTGACCTACCTTTTTTTTTTTTTTTTAGGTAAAATAACAATAATAATTTTATGCAACATATAATTCTCAATGGCGCAGGCGGATTGAAATACAAATATTACATATATATATATATATATATAA